>JABJVR010021757.1:30431-76939 GCA_025773905.1 Chitala chitala
TGTGATCACTCGCAGTTAATCTTTACTGGTGTTCTGCCTTCTAATGTACATGTATGTACATTAGAAGGTGTGTGTGTATTATTTTGTTGTAAGATAAATTTTTTTCCTTCTGACGGCACATATGTTTAAATGTAGAAGCGTGACAGAGGGTGCTGGTGTTTATTTTCAGGGCGATCATCATATCCGGAGGTCCCAGCTCAGTCTACGCAGAAGATGCACCGTGGTTTGACCCTGCCATTTTCACCATTGGAAAGCCAGTTCTGGGAATTTGCTATGGCATGCAGGTAAATAGGAGGTTGTGTTTGTGTCTCCTTCCCCGTGTGCTCAAGCATCATGCAGTCCTTCCTCGGATGACGGTGTGAGCTTGTGTGCCATAGCTCATCTACTCGCCCGTCGTGGGATTCCTGCTATTTTTAGTGTAACATAATTCTAAAGGCCCTTCGTCCGTCTTCCAGTGTTCTCCTCCAAATCACGTCTGGCTGTCAGCAGTCTTCCTCCTGTGAAAGTGTTAACTAGTTTGTACCTGGCTCAATAACGTTGTTAGTTACAATAAAACAGACAGGGATTTAATCGGAAGCGGTTCAGATGAAAGATGCCAGTTTAGGCCAGTACTTTTGGGGTGCGTCTCTGAAATGCATTTGGACTGTGTTAAATTTTTTATTTTATTATTATTATTTTTTTTACACCCCTAATCACTCAGATGATGAATAAAGTCTTTGGAGGCACTGTGCACAGGAAGACTATGAGGGAGGATGGGGTGTTCAGCATCAGCCTGGACAACACTTGTTCCCTTTTTCGGTGGGTACCCGCTGTATGTGTCCTAGACACAAATACAAAGACTTGGTGTAAATGAGCTTGTTTTCCAGTTTGCTAAAAGGAATCATGAAATTCTTGATGGGCTTTGCACATCCTGTCGTGCATGTTCAAAAGGGGAGCAATATTAAGGTGTTTAGCAGATTTAATTTTCCTCCGTCTTAGTATGATGAATTTTATATTCTGGGATTCTTGCACTCTCATGAAATAGAAAAATAACTGGTGGGAGAAAATCGTGAATGGGATTATTGTGCAGTTTCAGACAGGTTTGAGTCACTTCCCATTGGGTTTCTTCGTCTTCTCCGTTGTGGGCTTCGAAGCTTTTCATTTATTCCAGTGTTGCTAGGAGTCAGATGAGGATGCTTAGTTGTTACAGTCGCAGCTTGAGGCCTGAAGTCACAGCTACTGAGAGGTTGAGTCTGTACGCGCTGTGCCAGGCTCTAGGGCGTCCGTGCCTTGACATTCTCTCTCGCTGTCCTGCAGAGGCCTTCAGAAGGAGGAGCTGGTGCTGCTGACACACGGGGACAGTGTCGACAAAGTGGCTGACGGGTTCAAGGTGGTGGCACAGTCGGTCAACATCGTTGCAGGTAGTGGAGTTCTGTCAGCCATGTTGGCAAGTGGGGTAATTCAGAAGTCTGGTTCTACAGGCAGTTTCTTTGTTAGCGTTACCACATGTGTGACGTTCTCTCTCCACATGTGCCAGGCAGTACTGCGATTGATACTGATTGATACTGAGGACTTAAACTGACCACTTGACCTTGAGACAGCAGCTCCTATAGAGCCGCACTCGTGAGCTGCCCTGTGCATTACGATGAAGTGCGATGCACAATCGCTGTTTGTGTGTGCATTTTGTCACCCTCTAGGCATCGCTAATGAACAGAAGAAGCTGTACGGCACGCAGTTCCATCCAGAAGTAGACCTGACCGAGCATGGCATGGACATGCTCCGCAACTTTCTGTTCGACATCTCCGGCTGCACCAGCAGCTTCACTGTGCAGGACCGCGAGATGAACTGCATCCGCGAGATCCGGGAGAAAGTGGACAAGTCCAAAGTCCTGGTGAGAGTGCCGCAGGAGCTGCCTTGTGTGTTTGCTGGGTTGTGGCATTGCAGTTTTGGTTGTTTGACTGTTCTAGGGAGACGGTCTGGCTGAACTTAAGGAGTGTTCTGTATGTGTTAATACTCAGTCATCATTCCATTCATTGTTTTTTTTTTTTTTTTTTTTGTTTTTTTCCTCCAAGATTTCCATAGAAAAAAAAAATGCTCTCAGGACAGACCTGGTTGGCAGGGTGATATGTGTAAAACATCATTAGCTAAATTAATGTTGTGCTCATTTTTATGTTTGTACATCATCAGTTTGGCTGGCCGTTGTTTGTTTGGCATACACATGTCGTTCCCTCGGTCTTCACAGGTGCTCTTGAGTGGAGGGGTGGATTCCACAGTGTGCGCCGCTCTGCTGAACAAAGCCTTGAACCAGGACCAGGTCATTGCCGTTCACATAGACAACGGTTTTATGCGGAAGAAGGAGAGCCAGAGCGTTGAGGAGGCGTTGACCAAGCTGGGCATAAATGTCAAAGGTGAGCCAGCCTGCTTTGCCAGAGGGTCACTCGAGCTCATAGAAGCTGAATCTCCTGTGCTAGGGCTTTTTACAAAGGCTCCCGCGCCTCATGCTTCAGACAGTGTTCGGTTGCTTAATGCATTATAATTCACTACCCCCCTCCCCCCACTGTGTATTTGTCAGTTTTTCAAACCCTACGCAAACCTCTGTTTTCCCTGTACTATTTTTGTTGTCTGTCTTTCCGCAGTGGTGAATGCCGCTCACACATTTTACAACGGCACCACGACGCTGCCTATCTCGGAGGAGGACAGGACTCCCAGAAAGCGCATCAGCAAAACGCTGAACATGACCACCAACCCGGAGGAGAAGAGAAAGATCATTGGAGACACATTCGTCAAGGTCTAGCAGCAGACCTCCTTACGTACTTCTAGCTAAAGCACAATGATATGGTGTCTATTATTGGTTTCTCTGAGTTCATTCCAAAACAGGAAAAACACTGGATAATTAATATGTAAATTATATGCTTAATATGCCAAGCCTGTGGGACAGGTATGTTGTCACGTTGCTCTGTGCAATGCGGTTTTCTTACTGTACCGGTCCTGCAGGTGGCCAATGAGGTCATCGGGGAGATGAACCTGAAACCAGAAGAGGTGTACCTGGCCCAAGGCACGCTGAGGCCAGACCTGATCGAGAGTGCTTCAATCGTCGCCAGCGGCAAGGCCGAGGTCATCAAGACGCACCACAACGACACGGAGCTAATCCGCAAACTGCGCGATGAGGTACCTCTGAACATGAGTACTGGGAGCCCATGGTCAGCATTCTGGCACAGCTGCATGTGCTGCTGAGCCACGGTTTTCAGCATCAACATACTTATTTTATTATCCCTGAGTAGTGTTGTTGTGACGATACCAAAATATTGACTTCGATACCAATGCCTGCTGAAGTATCTTGATATGGATACTGAAATGATACCATGACAAAAACTTACAGCGCTCAGAAAAATAATGGAATAAATGTCAAAAAATATTGACAAAGCCAAAAAAAAAAATCTGCAAGGCACTATGAAAAAAGTCATTCACCTAATATCCATACAGATGGCATTTTACCACAAGTTGGTATACCGCCATGTGCTTAAAGCCAAACATGAAAGAAGTTTTATTCTCTGATGCAGTTTCATGTGTTTTGCTAATGTATAGTACTTTTGCTTAATTTGCTAAATTTTGATTGGATTTTTTTTCCCAATTTCAAACTGTCCACATTAATAATTATAATTGAAAGCCACAATGAAAATGTTCTCCTCTTTATAATAGAAATTATATTTGTGTGTGTGTTTCATACGAAACATTTGTAATGTCTTTCCTGTATGGCCCTTTTTATTAAATTGTATATAATGGCAAAATGATGCTGCTATTGTCACCTGCTTTTTAGCAGGTGTATGGGGGCTGCCAGTAGCTTGCGTGTCTGACAGAGCCATACATTTGTCCAACTCAGCAGCACAACAAACATATTCCAGCATCTCAGACAAAGGTAGGCAGCTGCTTGCTGCCACAGACTTCACAATGGACAGTTTGTTCAATGTGAGGCATAGCCAAAACCACTTCCAAATAACTGAGAAGACGCTGCCAGTTTTGTAATGACTGAGGAGACACTGCCAGTTTGAGGTGTTTTGTTTTTTTTGACAGTGTTTTTTTTTTTTTAATTTTTATTGACATTTCTTCTACATGCGTTAAGATTTGTATACTCGCTGTAAGTTACACGAAAAATAACGTAAAGTGATTTGTGCGTATGCATAGTACATACACGATGTCACACCAGTAACTGTCGGTACAAAAACTTTTAAGCTTTAATTTATAAACTTTTTGATTCGAACCTACATTTTTTTTTTTTTTTGTTCATTCTGTTTTTATCAATGAATTCTATTAAATCCACTATGATTCCATGAGCACAGATTTCTTGGGGCTCCAAGTTTATCACTGTTAAGGAGCACAATTGTTAATCATCACGCCAAAACAGTCCAGGTTAATGCCAAAGACGTACAGTGAATGTAACATGTTTTGTTTGTTGCTGCAAACGTAGTGTAAATCTATTGCACGTCCTGTTCACAGATGCACTACAAGCATGTTTGTTTACATTTATGCACCAAAACCATTTTGTGCCTTTACTTGCAATCTTTCGTTTAGAAGCGTGTATTTACATTTGTTTAAATTCATAGCCCTAATAGCTTTTGTTTTTTAAGATTCTGTTTTTCACAGTCAATTCCACAGCAGATGGTTACATTTGCACAAAATCGCAATGGGGATAAAAAAAACTGATCCTGTGAAAGGGCTTTCTTGGCTTAATTTCTCGGCATCATTGTGACACATACTGCACAGTGATCTGCTCTTCCTGTTGTGACTAAGAAGAGTAAGAAATGGTTGTTTTTTTTTTTGTTTTACAATTCTGTACGCTCTGGGTGACCCTGTTCTCAGCTATGTGCCCAAAAGATCCCACAATGCACTGCTGGCTTTTCAAAAACCAAGATGGTGGTATTTGTGAAACAGTCTATGCAGAGGTGCTTGTTTCTGTTTCCACTTTCTATTCAGGTAGCCTCTTGGATTAAAATGGGTTTACATTAATGAACATTGTGTTAAAAATGTATGAATGACTATACACTGTGTATACATCCTATATACAGTGTATATAAAAATGTATACAGGAGCTATACATAAACTGGGTGAGACCTGTTTGTACTGTTGTCTGCAGGGGAAAGTAATTGAGCCACTGAAAGACTTCCACAAGGATGAGGTGCGAATGCTAGGACGAGATTTGGGTCTTCCTGAAGATATAGTGTCCCGACACCCCTTCCCTGGTGAGTACCTTCAATGTGTCCCTTCTCTTCACTCAATTTCGAGGGTTTTTGCAGAAAGCACCATATGTGCCAAGTCTCTCAGCCACAAAGACCTGTGACTTTGCACCAATAGTGTGGGCTGTGAATTTTAAATTGGTAATAATTAGGTATGAACCACATTGAGAATATCAGGAGTCGTTCATTTAGTATAATATGACAAACCTCTTCCCTCCCTGCCACCACCACCAATTCTCCAGGTCCTGGTTTGGCCATCAGAGTAATATGTGCTGACGAACCTTACATCTGCAAAGATTTCGCCGAGACGAACAACATCCTGAAGATCGTCGCCGACTTTTCAGCCAGTGTTAAAAAGGTCAGAAGATGCAGTCTTGAGGTCTCACTTGATTGCTTTAATTGATAAGTTGATGGGTGTTTGCAACCACTCTTTAGAACACGTTAAGGCTATTTACACACTACACTGATTAAACTTTTTTTCTCTAACCTGTCTGCTGCTGCTGCTGTCTCGTGTTTCTATAGGTGATTGTTTATGAATCTGAGCAAGTTAGTATGGATGTTACCCAGCAAACCGTCTTGTTCATTTTCATAAATTTAATCTTGTAATTCTCTGTAATGTAAATGCTGATGTCTATAAAACTGCTCAGTCCTCGTTAGACATTGAGCAGACCTAGTTGTTCATGGTGAGCATCTTTAGGGTGACTTTGTACAGATAGAGCACAGTGTGACCGACTGACTCTTCAAATCATTGACTGCTTAGGGCCTTGTGGGCATGTTGGATTGAATTGTTTTGACCGTGCAGTTACCTTATGCCGTTCTTGGTTATTTTCAAAGTTAACTGCAGAAGTTCTTTTCTGAAGATATCCCCATCTGATCTGTCAAACTTTTTCTTGCCCCCCTCCTCCAGCCTCATACTTTGTTGCAGAAGGTAAAGTCTTGCATATCAGATGAAGAGGAGGAGAAGTTGATGCAGATAACGAGCCTTCATTCACTTAATGCCTTCCTTCTGCCAATCAAAACCGTGGGCGTCCAGGTGAGTGAGGCTGTGTAAATCTGTAATTGCATTACTACTGGTCTCTGGGTCGTCCCCCCGCACCAAAGTGTAGCTGGTTATTTGGTTTCATCTGACACGATAGTGGTCTTATGTCCAACTTTGGCACAAGACATACGTTTCACGTAAGAGAATTTTCCTCGGATCGGCCATTGTGCGCGCATAATCAAGGATAATGAAGTGCGTAATAAAACAGAAAATAAAGTTTATTCTGTGTGGCCTGGTACCATATGATCCATGGCCCAGTACTAGTCCTTGGCCCATTGGTTGGGAACCACTGGCATAAATCATTGAGGCAGTAGTCTCTTAAATTTTCCACATGGTCCAAACTAGGGATTTCATTGGTTTACCATGAACACGAACTGAGAAGTAACAAAGTGTTCTGCCAGTTCGACCAACACTATTGATTTAAGGAAATGTTGCTGCTGTCAGATGGAGTTCTGAATGGAACCATTTTGATGAAGATAACTGTGGTATGATGTGAACTGCAAAGGGAGATTAACTCATATTACCAGTTTTACATCTTCAGTGCAGTAGCATTCCCAAATTCTTTTGGTTGAAGGATAGCCAACACTTCCTTCCATAGTGAATAGGAAACAGCATTAAATGTTCATGGCAAAGGAGATGACTCCTGTGGACATGGGACGGCCAATGATAAGGGAAAACAAATTATTTTTAAAAATCCCATGTCTTTTTCTGCTGGGAGAAAAATACTCATCTTGAGTAGATGACTTGAAAAACTAAAATGGATTATTATTTGAGTAACTTCTGAAAGTGCATCCACTATAATGTAACATAAACAGGTTGCCGCAGCACACAAATTTGGCAAGACACTTTGAAGGCACTGATGTTTCAGGTATGCACAGTGTGTGGGGGGGGGGGGTTTAAAAAAAAAAAAATCCAGAGTTTAATTTTAAACGCTATGTAGGACAACCCTGAGTCAACATATCCAGAGGTGTCAGTTCCAGAACAGCAGATTTCCATTTTAAGAATTGGAATTAATCAGCTCTGAGTAGGCTGAACTTCTACACACAGAAGCATCTTCGCGCAGAGCAGTAAAGAGCCATCATCATTGGATCACTGAGTTATGATTTGCTGTGGAAAAGGGTGGCAAAAGCTGTCCAACTGTTTACATCTGTGGAATTGGACGTGTTAATGTCTGCATATGCAGAGGAAAAGAGAGGAAATGCAGTGGGGAAAAAATCAGTTAACAAAAATATGTACATCGGTTGCACATAATTTATTTTTTTAACATTTTGTATTCAAACTGGTTAATCATACAAAGGAAATAGTTATGTACATCAGATGCCTTAAAATTGTTAATTTTTTTTCCGCGAGATATTCATCTGATGTAATAACATGGTGTAATAACATCTTGTCCTGTTTTAATGGCCCTTTCCCAGCATGGCTTCCTGTGAGTTATTAGGGTTTGTATGTTGACCACTATGTACAAATAGACATTTTTGATGGCAGAATGCTGACTACTGTACTATAGCCCAGCCAATTAACAAGGTTTTGGTGAAGTAAACCTCTAAGCAGATTTAGTTTGGCGTGTAAGTGGCTGTAATGACAGTGTACATTCTAACCTCACTTTCTGGAATGGAAAATCCTGAGTTTAGGGTTAACAGATCAGGCTAAATTTTTAAACTGGATTTCTGGAATACGTCCTCAGTATTCTCCAGTGTTGGTGTGACAGTAAATGGACTTGGTTAAAGGATTTAACCAACCCCTTCCCCGGAGGTGTTGAAAGTTGCATCAGATTAGATTGTTGCTTGTTACAGAATTTGAATAAGTGTTATAGCATGAAGCATTAATGATTTTGAATAGACTTTTTTTTTTTTTTGATAAGTCGTACGATTGTACTCTTGTCGGTTAACTGTTTGATCATCGCCCAATAATGATGATCAGTTGTCAGTCAAAACAATTTCCTTAAATTTGCATCTCTAATCCCATCCAAGAATTTGTGAGTGTCTGGTAAATTGTTAAACACGTCACAAATTCTAAATCGAGCAGTTATTGACGATTGTATGTAGTTCTACCTCTAGAAACTGCCTGGAACACTATTTCTCATTCAGACAGGTCAAAGGGTCGAGAGTCTGTAGGTCTGGGGAGCTTGTAAGTAACATCTTAAGAAGTCTGACTGCAGAGCACCGCTAGGACAGTGGAAACATAGAGAAAGGCAGGGCATCACAAAGAATGTTTGTGTCTGCAGCCTTTTGCCTGGGTGAGCGGTTAACACCCACAGAACAGCCACAGGGAAAAATAAATAAATAAACAGCCTCGGCACAAGCTGTTCCTGTTCCTTCACCACAGGGGTATAAGTTTACCCCAAAGACAGACAAGGGGAAGAACAGGACACGGGGGTGGGGGGCAGCGTGAGGAACGGCCAAGTTATTTCTGGCTGCCGTCTGTAAGTGAAAACAAGGCCCCTGTAGCACCAAGTCAGTGTTGGAATGGTGTCAAAAGCCCAGCGTGGCCTGAAAGATTTTAAAGCGTGGATATGGACTAGAGTCTGGCTAGCAACATAGGCTAGCCTCAGAGTTGTGTGTTCCTCATTGGTCAGTAGAATTTTTTTTTAATTTTTTTTATTTATTTATTTATTTTTTTTTTTTTTCTTTTTCTTTCCCATCCTGATACTATGACTTATACGAATGTTCCTTGTTGTCCAACTCCCTTTATTTCTCGAACCCCCCACCTCAGGGAGACTGTCGCACATACAGCTATGTTTGTGGGGTTTCCAGCAAAGAGGAGCCTCACTGGGAATCGCTCATGTTCCTGGCCAGGATCATCCCCCGCATGTGTCACAGCATTAACAGGTACACCGACGCAGTCCGTGCAGCTGCTTGCTGTGTGGAGGTTTCCGTTTATTGTCACCGATTCGCTTCCGCATTTTCCCCTCCCAGTTTGTGCACTGCTCACGCCTCCAACCTTTTCCTCCGCTCTGCCTTGTTTATAGAGTAGTGTACGTGTTTGGGCCGCAAGTTCGGGAACCACCCACAGACATCACACCCACCTTCCTGACTACAGGTGTACTGGGCACAGTCCGACAGGCAGATTTTGTGGCCCATACCATTCTGCGGGAATCGGGTGAGTGCTCTCTCTCTCTCTCTCTCTCTCTCTACCCCCCACCACACTGCAGTCGTAACATGAATCACTTCTAAAATATCTACAGCTCCCCCACAGTGTAAAGTGTCAAAATTCTCATTGTCAGCGCATGAAGGTTGTAATGTGACTGCCGTCTGTTCTTCAGGTTACTCTGGGAAGATCAGTCAGATGCCCATCATCCTGACACCCCTGCACTTTGACCGCGACCCTCTGCAGAAACAGCCTTCTTGCCGGCGGTCAGTGATCATCCGGACCTTCATCACCAGTGACTTCATGACCGGCATTCCCGCCACACCCGGCAACCAGATTCCCGAGGAAGTACGTCAAGCGTTTTAAACTATTTTTGAATAAAACGCTTTGTGCGGTTTGTCAAGATGGTGCAGCTTAAGAATTGACATTACCACGACTTACCATGTGTTAAACCTTTTGATCCAAGGTGGTGTTGAAGATGGTGAACGAGATCAAGAAGATCCCTGGCATCTCCAGAGTGATGTATGATCTGACATCCAAGCCTCCAGGGACCACAGAGTGGGAATAGAACTGGGGGGGGGGGGGCTTGTCTTTGACCGCCAGACGACCCTCCCAGTATATCCCCAACCTGTTCTCTTCCCATGTAACAAGAACATTCCCAATATTGCCATGCAGTACTGTGACCAGCAACACACCTACAAACTATCCCCCTCCCCCCTTATTTTGTTTGTTTTTGATTTGGGGAGTGTTGCCTCTAATTTAGCCTTTGTTTGTTTTTTTTTTTTTTTTATGATAGCTGCAGCCTCTATTGCTGCATCCTTTTGGGAGGTCAAAGGTCAAATGCAAGTTGTGGTTTAGCCACACGTCTTCCCTTTCTTCTCCCGTTTTGCGGCATGAGAAAAAAATAGCAGAAAATATCCACTTTTTGCCTTTTTTTTTTTTTTATTTTTTTGTTAGTCGTCTTAACTTTGTGTTGTGTAGTTTCCAGGGTTTTTTTTTTTTTTCTTTTGTTTTTTCCATATAAATTTATAAATTGCCAAATGCAAGTACTAGATTGATTTCCAATGAATTCAGATAGACCGCCACTCACGAGGAAAGCATTGATGTGAACAACTTAAGTATTACACAGACAATGTTCAGAGCTGTATGTACAGGGCTGCTTTCATATGGGGTTGTCATAGTTTGTGCCTGTATTTCTTTTTTAACTTTTCCGTTTCTGAAACTGAACCCTTTTAATGACAATGGCCAACAGCGGTGTATACTGTCCCTTCGGTCCACGCTATAACAAGTGCTTTTGTAAGAAAACAAATTACAAAAAAGGAATGGAAAAAGTTGAGGTGTAATGATTGGGGGACCCCCTCCCCCCCCCCAAACTTTTTCCATTCGTGTACAGCTAATCATTACGGTCATAGCTGCAGTAAGATCAGAGTGGTTCAAGGTTGATGTTTGCACGTGAATTCCTTTCTTTTCAGCCCGTTGCCTTGGTGCTTTTTTTCTGCATAAGGTGGTAGTGAGTGGTAGCTTAAGGTGGAAGAGATTTGGGTGAATGTGAGGGGGGGGTGTTTCATACTCGCAAGGACCAGGCCTGGTCACATGGGCTGGTGAACAAGAAAGTGTGGGCCTTTTTTTTTGTCACATGCCACCTATTTATCAGCCATTATCTAGTCACTTTAACTGTTGGCCTCAGAAAGTTAACTTATGATACAGATCAGTTTTATACCTTGGTAATATGAAGCTCATATTTAGGTATTTATTGTCTGTGTACTTTTCATGAAATGTGCGATTATTTTTCTTTCATCACAAGAGTGAAAACTCAGCAATGCAAGGTGGACGCTGTCTTAAATGAACCACCGCTGTTAATGTGCTCTTTATTTGCCTTTGACATGTACAATTATTTCCTCTTAAAACAAATTTTACAACTAATAATCATTTGATTTTGGTAGTTGGATTTAACTGAAACATTAATTAGTTTTAAGGTTAATTTATGCAATCTTGTCGAGTGATCCTCCATGTTTAAAAGAACAATTTTTTTTTTATGTGCCTCCAATAAAGCCACTGCATGCAGTTTCAATATTAAGATTTGTACAATGAAAGCCAAGCTTTAATAAAGATGTCCATGTGCAAAAGTAGCTTGTTTTTATGTACTCTGGCACTGCCAGAGAAGTTGTAATGATCGAGTACAAATCAATGACAAGGTTAATGCCAACCTTAACTTATTAACAAGAATCTCAAATGTAGACCTTTCACCAGCTATGATTACGGGAGCTGTGGCAATTTTAGATACTTGAAACATTTTAATGATAATTCCAGAATTCAATAACCAATATGGTATTAAGTTACTTTGTTCTTGAGAGATGATCCTCCTTGAAAATGCTAAGTATCTTGTGCAAGTGCTTTTTACTCCTGGGCTCTGACGGTCACGAGTTGAGTTTCGCCGGGTGCCTGCTGAAAGTGAAATGAGGTCAACCTACCACCACTGTACTGCAGAAGTATAGCATGTAGAATATGCGTTCTCAGATGAGTTGTGTGTGTTCATAGGTTACACAAATATTGCCCATTGCCACCCATTTGATTTATTGTGACAAGGAGACCAGTAATCCTAGTGTAATGGCTCTCTGGCTGGCATTGGTTACACTACATTGGTGCTGAGTGCTGTGATGTGTGAAGCACTTTGTGCACACCTATGATTTTTCTCCTCCTGTGTTCTCTCCATTTCCTCCTGAAGGTTTTTTTTTTTTTCTCCTGCAGTTCCAACGTTTGGGTGAATTCGTGAATGTAATTTACCTTTTGTCTGTCTGTGCGAATGACTGCCCTCTCCTGGCGTCATGCATCATTCGTTTGGAATTTATGAGCCGTATGTTCCGCTCACGGTCCCGTGCATTGAATATCAAAAATTTAAATGATGCTACTACAAGCCCTCCATCTAGTGGCCGTATAGGAGAAGTAACCTAATGTAACCGTGTTGTGTCCTTTGGGCTACGATGCCGGTGCGTTTGCGCTGCGTACTCATTCTCACGCAGTACTGTAATGCCCATGTCATCACACATATATGTTTACTCTACCCAGATATGGCAGTAAATAGCAGCTGTATTAAATGTATGTCAGTTTAACAGTATGGTCGTGTTGAAGTATTTCGTGTTTTAGATTGGGTAATTTTATTTACGTAAATTATGCCTCGTGTTCTTGTATGGTGCTGAATCGGTAAACATTCGAGTTTTGCTGTCACTCTGATGTTTGCATAAGTGGCACACATTACTGTATAATTAATACGAGGACGCTTGCGAATGGTGTTAAGGTGGGTGCATTATAATGCATTTTGAATAGACACTGAATAGACTGTTCTTCATATTTCAATGTGTGTCATTTGTTTTAGCAGGTGGATGACAAGACAGTTTCATAAAATAAATTTTAAAACAAGACGGTTTTCTGCAGCTTCCACCACATCACGGCATTACAAGTGATTTTCTTAAAATCCAATTGTCTGATCCTAAATAAAATTAATTTCAGCGCTTTGTAAAGCATGCGTATTCAGTGTTTTGCCTGGAGAAATGGTCGGAGGAGCCGGACGGATCTGTAATGTTTAATTACATTGATGAGCCAGTGGGAGTTCTATGGCACTTAATTGGCAGAAAGGTTGCGTGTTTCTGTCGCTCCCAAAGTGGCTGTTATTGAGCTTGGGTTCAGGTGTTCGTATCGCAAATGACTGAAGGACAAGTGGCGACAGGCTCAGTCGTTCAACAACACCCCGGGGCGTCTACATACTAACGTATCATTAAGCACGTACAGTACATGACTAAATGCTTAATAATGCAGTGAAGCGATCTCGCATCTTGAGATGACATGAGAATAATTCTATAAATTAATCCCAGTAGTTTTTTTTACATTCAGTCATATCCCGTGTGATTTAATTAAATCTGGATACACTTTTTTCAATTAAGTAAGGCCAGTTTGTGAACTTGCTACATTTCTATTCGGATGGGGTTTTTCGGTGTATGATGAGATAAAGAGGAAAAAAAAATTGCAAACGACTGCAATTTAGCAATGCAAAATATAGGATGACTGTATACTATGATACGTGTTCCCCAATTTACAGTTATGTTGTATATATTACTTGGTACTCATCCTTATATGCTTTTCGTAAAACCAGTTCTTCGAAATATGGCTCTGACAGACTAATTTATATTCTATATTTCTGGGGCAAAATGCATATTTTAATGTGATTTCTCTTAACTAAAAACATACAGTTAAATTTCTGTAAGTGAAATCCTGTGAAGTGTCAAAGATATTAGTGCCGCCAAAATTTTTACTTTAATCCAGTGGATTACTTTGACTGTAGTTATTAATGTGGGCATTTTATCGTGACCTTTAACTCGTGTGAGATTGTACACCAATGGTTGTGACGTTTACCAGACCACACCAAATGTAGGGCAGGTTCGTAGAATTAAGGTCTCTGAATACCCCCACCCCACCCCACCCCCGACCCGGCTCTCATGATGCTCTAAAATCAATACGGCGCAATTTAACATCCATCACAATGAACAATTACAAATGTAACAAAATTACTACAGTTGTAAATAAATTGAGACGTTAGGACTGAATTGTAAATATTGGTTAATATATAACAAAACCTTCTTTGTTGTCACAAATGTACGGGTACAACAGTTTGTTATGCACGACTGCCTTATGCAACGCCACAGATCCACTGGGGTTTGAGCGAGGTTGTACTGCAAGGAATACTCACTGCTTCAGTACCCTCTCCAAGAAGTGCCCTTAAGGCCTCCCCATGCCATTTCAATACCGTTTTGCAAAACAAATTTTAATTAAAGTGCGAAAATGAATATTCGCACGTTTCTTGGATTATCTGTGGTTTTTCTGTTTTTCGGATGCGTCTGGGCGCAGTCGACCTGCAAACTAAAGGCAAAATTCAACCTGAATGGATACAAGAATACAGAAAAGAAGAAAGTGATCGTAGGGGGGATGTTTCCCGTACACTACCGCGTGGCCTCCTCTGACACCAACTCCTCCTCAGTACCTACATCGTCAACCTGCGAAGGGTGAGGACTTCGGCACCTCTTTGTATTTGGGGATGCTATGTCGTGTGGAAAATAGGTTGGGCGGGTACGCTTAAAACGTACACAATGTATGTAGTATACATTGTTTTTTAAAACCGAGAATTCGAATTCATAAGCTAACATTTAAGTTATTGCAAATAACGCAAGACATGTTACGGGCATCTACAAAGTCTTATGCTTCTAGGAATGGCATATAAATGAGCTAAAGGGGGATTTAAAATTGCCGTTGTTATTACCATTGAATGTTGTCATCGAATACATTTTCATTAAGCGTTACGATATGGCTAATCGTATGGATAATTGAATTGTTAACTTTTCATGCAACTACGGGCGGGTACCCTGAGCTGCTCATTTAAATATCGTATTCTCTTCAATTATGCGTAACCCCCCCTCATGTAGTTTACCTTTCATCAGCCAATGAATGAAAACACTTTCACACTTTCACCTTTTTTATTTAACATAACCTCCGCCCCATATTTTTCTCTTGGGGGTTTTCTGTAGACTATGTTCACAAGTCTGCATATTGTATGGCGGGCAGGCCAATTATACTGCTGGAAGGTATGGGGCCTGGGGGTTTTCGATGTGCTTAGCTGTCAGGTACCTAATTAATGTAATGATTTTGAAAGTTAACGGGTTTTGCAAATGTGTACTGCTTCTCCTATATCTTTGCTATGAATTATAGGCAACATTGAAAACTGTCTAGTAAACATGAAATACAAGACCAGAAAATCATACTAAAAAATCAAATTCATTATAAGCTGACTTTCTCAGTCTAGTAAGTTAGTAGGTTTCCTTTTCGCATGATAGTATTGTTGCTAAATAAAAATTTTAATGTAGCCTGTCGGTAATAGAATGCATAAATGATTACCTACTTAAAAACACATAAATTCATCAATGATGAATTATGTATTTTTTCTTTTACCTGCGTGTTGCCCAACAAATTGTGAAATTTCCCCAGTACATATTTGATACTTTGTCGCCCTCTAGTGTTTCCTCACTGTACATTAATTACTGAAACCTTTTTTTTTATCAATTCATTTCACAGGTTTAATTTCCGAACATTTCGATGGGCGCAAGCAATGTTGTTCGCCATCGATGAAATAAACAGCAGACAGGACCTGCTTCCACATACAGACCTGGGCTACGTCATTTATGACTCGTGCTTTACCATCTCCAAGGCGGTGGAGGGCACGCTGACCTACCTGACTGGACAGGACGAGGCTGTCCCTAATTATCGGTGCGGCACGGGGGCACCTCTTGCAGCACTTGTTGGTGCGGGAGGGTCTGACCTCTCTATTGCCACTGCACGAATTCTGGGCTTATATTACTTTCCCCAGGTACAGTAACCCAAATCAGTGAAGTCCATTCGATTTTACGGAAACTTCCATTTCTTTCTTCCATTTTTTAGTTTAGATACCTATTTATCTTTTCCATTTAGCTACACAGGTAATCCACAGTTACGTCACTCATGTTTTTCTTTTATGTACATTTTAAGATGCATATGGATTATCAATTTTAAAAGCATGTTTATTAAATATGTACTTACTAAATATGTGCAAACGATAACTAATATATATAATATGTGTTATATATAATTAATAGATATTATTATTTGTGTGTGTGTGTACATATACACAATGTGTTCTTAGGTGAGCTATGAATCATCCTGCTCTGTATTGGAGAGCCGCTTCCAGTTCCCAACCTTCCTGCGGACGATTCCCAGTGATGTTCACCAGTCGAGGGCTATTGCCGACCTGGTGCTGCGCTTTGGTTGGACCTGGGTGGGCACTATTGCTGCAGACGATGACTATGGTAAATACGGGATCAAGGCCTTCAAGGAGACGGTGGAAGAGGCGGGCGTGTGCATCTCATTCGCTTTGACGTTGCCCAAGGTACATTCGCCGGACACCATCCAGCGTATCGTGGAGACGATCAAGGCGTCCACTGCCAACATCATAGTGGTGTTCTCGTCCGACGTGGACCTGAGTCCGCTGGCCCTGCAGTTGCAACGCAGTAACGTCACCAACCGGACTTGGATCGCCAGCGAGGCCTGGATCACCTCTGCCCTCATCGCCCAGCCTGGGATCCAGTCCCTCCTGGGTGGCACGCTGGGCTTCGGCATCCGCAGAGCCGACATCCCGGGTCTGCGCAAGTACCTCCTCGACATTGACCCCTATGGCAGCCCACTTGCGCAGGAGTTCTGGGAGACCGCCTTCAACTGCACGCTGAGCTACACACGGTCCATGTGGAGTGGCACGAACAACGAGCAGGACGCAGGCAACACCTCCGTCGCCAGGGCCGCCACGTCGTCGCTAAGGCTTTGTACGGGGCTGGAGTCCCTGGAGAAGCTCAACAACACGTACTCAGACGTGTCACAGCTGCGGTTCACGTACAGCGTTTACAAGGCGGTGTACACTGTGGCGCAGGCCCTGCACCAGCTGGAGTACTGCGTCCCGGGCAAGGGGCCCTTCGAGGGCAACAGCTGCGCCAACATCAGCAACTTTGAGCCGTGGCAGGTAACGGCTCGGGTGTTTCCACTGCAGCGGTAGATAACACAGAAACGCATTAACAGCTGCAGAAATGTTGGGACATTTTCGGCCTTATCTGTCTGAACACCTGGGATTGCTGGCTGTTATAAATTCTAAGAAATTCAAATCTCGTTTCATTTTTCAGCTTATGTACTACCTCAAGAACCTCAGATTCAACGTTCCGCACACTGGAGAGTACATATACTTTAACGACGGTGACGTAATCGGGGAGTACGACCTCATTAACTGGCAAGTGGATGCAAACGGGGGCATCTCATTTGTTAAGATCGGCTCGTACAACAGCACAGCTCCGCCGAATGCTAGGTTGGCGATCCAAAATGAATCAATTATGTGGAACAACAATGCTGTGAAGGTACATGTTCTTTGCAATAAGCTGATGCACTAATATACATTTTGTGTGGGCAAGCAGTGCTAACTGGAGCCTTCCTGAGTTGTTCACTGTGCTTTTATATTGCAGTTTCATTTAGGTACACAGTTTAAGTAAATGAATGTACAGTACTATATTTCTTTAAGGGACGCATTCATTCATTCATCTATCCATCCACTTTCCAACTGCTTATCCTGTACAGGGCCAGGTTATGAAACAATAAAGGATGAATATGTATTGTGATTCAAACTTACAATGTACTGGTGTTGTTCAGACACAAGACTGTATAGTAGGGGAATTGTAATATATCAGACCAAATCTTGAATATATTAAATGTTTAAGAGTACTGTTAATACTTTTTTATATATGTACCTATGTATAACTTGTACCATCTTGTTCATTAAAAGTAGACGATGGTATTCTGCTTGTGTTTTTCCTTCATGCACCATATCTCCCCTTGTTTCCGCTCTGCAGGTACCACGTTCTGTCTGCAGTGAGAGCTGCCAGCCAGGCACCAGGAAGGGCATCCGGCAGGGCGAGCCTGTTTGCTGTTTTGACTGCATCCCCTGCGCAGATGGCGAGATCAGCAACGCAACCGGTGAGCAGCACAACGGTTTGATTTGGACACGACATCTTAAACTGCAGCACAATTTTAAGAAGACACAAAACAGAGACATAATCAGATTTCCCTTAGATGCTGCTGAAGAGAACATTCTTCGTTACTGTCTTTTAAATCAGGACAGTAAGATTTGTTTTCTTGTCTGTCTGTTTGTCAGATGCAAGGGAATGCATCCAGTGCAGTGCGGACTATTGGTCTAATGCCAATCGTGACACCTGTGTGCCAAAGATCATCGAGTTCCTTGACTTTGGGGAGGCCCTGGGCATCACCCTGATTGCGATTGCTGCCTTCGGAGTGCTGGTCACCATCCTGGTGACAGTTGTGTTCCTCAAGAATGTGAACACCCCGCTGTGCCAAGCCAATGATCCAGTCCTGAGTGTCCTGATCCTGTTCTCACTTATGATCACCTTCCTCAGCTCCATCGTGTTCCTGGGCAGGCCGCAGCTCTGGTCCTGCATGACCAGCCAGGTGGCTCTGGCCCTGGGCTTCGCTCTCTGTCTGTCCTGCCTTATGGCCAAGTCTGTGGTGCTCATGCTTCGGGCGCGTGCCCTCAAAGCCATCAAGAACGCTGCCAAGAAAGCAAAAGCTGCAGCGGCCGCAGCGGCGGCAGCCGCAGCCGCGGCGGCAGAGGGAGCCGCCGCCCCTCCCGCCCCCCCTCCGCCGGCCGCACCGCCTGCGCCAGCTGAGGCTTTTGACAAAGATGACTCGATTCGCCCTAGCCACCAGAGGATAATGGTCCTAGTGTTCACCTTGATCCAGGCTGTGGCTTGCACGATATGGATGATCCTGATGCCTCCGCACCCAGTGAAGAACACGGCGGCTCAGAACATCAAGATCATTCTGGAATGCGACGTTGGCTCCATCGTCTTCATCTGCGCAATCTTTGGCTATGACATCGCGTTGGCGCTGTTTGCTTTCGCTTTCGCCTCCATGGCCCGCAGGCTGGAGGACCACTTCAGCGAGGGCAAGTGCATCACCTTCGGCATGTTGGTCTTCTTCATCGTGTGGAGCTCCTTCGTGCCCGCCTACCTCAGCACGCGTGGCAAGTTCATGGTGGCCGTGCAGATCTTCGCCATCCTGGCCTCCAGCTTTGGGCTGCTGGCCTGCATCTTCCTGCCCAAGTGCTACGTCCTGCTGGTCAAGCCAGACAGGAACACGGAGGAGATCATAAGGCCCAGGGCCAAGCCACGGAACACCTCCACGACGGGCACGTCCGCCTCGCTCGCGAGCGAGGCCAGTGGCACCACAGTGTCTACCGTGGCTGTGGACTAATGAAACCCACACCTCCTTCTACCTCAACGGATTCTGCCTAGAAATACCCTAACTGCTGATGCTATGCAATGCCTGCCATTATCCATCCATAGCATGTAGGCTGTCCCCAGCCCCTAATTTCTAATATATAATCGCAGCCTTGTCCCTACACTAGGGTGCTTTGCCTGTGCTGTATAGCCAAATTATCCAATGTTTAAGCTTAGGTTGTTCTAAACGTTGTATTTAAAGCCACCTCTTCAGCATGTATCAGAAGTTCTAAAGTCGTTCTCCCACATTTAGAGGAATTTAAAGTACCTCGGTACAGTACACAGGCAGAAAATTTTGCTTCACCAGTAGACGTGGTAAACAGTTGTAGTAAACAACTTCAGAAGACATCTTGCAGGGTTTCAGAGAGTAGACTTTGGTTGAAAAGGTTCACGCAATTCGGTGTGCTGGCTTGCAGGCAGTGAGAGAGGGGGAGCTCTTGGAAAAGCCCTCTCTGTGAATACTCAGCTGTCATATCAGTGTGGCAAAGCAGAATTCATTGGTCAAGACAGCAGTGCATATTTATGGAGAGCGGGAGGTTTGCTGGCCATGTTGAATTAAACTTTTCTTTCACTCTCATAGCAAGGCCTTATAATTCTTTTTTAGTCTTTGTTCTAATAACAAAAACTGTATATCATAATAGGAACTAAAATCAGGCCTGTTTCTCAAAAAGTATGAGTCGTATATTTGCAGACATCTAGACTGACAACCTGTACTGCACAGCTGAAATTTACAGTAGTAACTTTAGATTCAAATTTGGACACAGGTCAATGTGGTCGTTTCATGTAATGTTACGTATGATTTTATATCTATTTTCTCATTGTATCTTCACTGTATAAAAATAACAGAAAAGTCAAATTGAAGTTCTTTAGTTTTCTGTAATGACAATAAACACTGTTGTCTAACTACAATATGCCTGCTTTTATTCTGGTACCTTTCAGCTGCTGTCTCTGCAAAGAGTTTTTGTACTATAATTGGACATGTCAGAGCTGCTTCCTGAGTAGTGTGGTGTTGGGTTGTTGACGGGGCTCTGTCTGTGTCAACAAGTAGGAAGACACACTCTGGAGGAGGGAGGGGTGGCAAGAGGCGAGAGCGGCACACCGAGCCAAAACCAAGGAAAGAACGCAACTACGTGAGGACCTCCTTGTTCACAGCGTAGGAAAACCTCGTGAGGTACGAAATGGGGTCCGAAAGCTCAGCACAGTGAGCTGATCTGAGCTCTGCAGTGGTAAGAAAAAGTGTGAAAGGGGTGTTTGAGAGAGCTGAGGGTGAGCATTGGGCCGACTGGTGTGGATGGTGTTGGGGGGGGGGGCGTGTAAATGGGAAAATTTAGCGCAGATTTTCCCACCCATACGCTGAGACGCTAGCAGACTGACCGATTTTAATACAACTAATAGTGGGACGGAGTATGTTATGACAAGATTAAAAGACGTATTAAGTTTCATTTTGAAGATTTTGCAATGGACGAAGACAATGGTGTACTTTTATAACAGGGAAACTGTTACTTAATCCAGTCCTAGACAGAGCTCTTCTCCTGTCCTTACAGCAGGGACTTCAACACTCCCTAGATTAAAGCTCACCTTGTCCAATAAAATAAATATAGCAGGGGAGGGGGGCATTAAAGGCCATGGACATGGGTGTCTGAAACTTTGTTGTTGGGGGTAGTATTTACCCTGTCAGAAAGTAAAATCTTTAGTTGCTCCAACGAAGAAGAAATGACCATGTTTGGTGTTCTAACAACTGAAATGTAGTTATGATTGGTGTTTAAATGAACAATCTGAAAAGCCGATGCAACAAAGTGAACCTTTAATCTGAGAGCAAAACATTGTTATTTTTTCAGTTCTCTTTACAATGTACCGGTGTACAATAAATTCACTAAATAATTTATTTCTTTTCATTCATTAATTAGGGAAGCCACAACAATAATATTACAAGGCCAAATATTTTGAGGCATCATAAAATTGACCCAAGAAATTTAGATTAAAGAATGACAACAGTGCTAATTTTGCATCGCAGTTAAAAAGGCACTAACTTTGTAGCATTGCATTGGGAATATAATTACCTGTTAAAAGATGCTTCATATGATTAATGCAGTTCTAATGAACCCACAGTGTTCACCACTTGAAATTTCCAGGCTACACTGATCAAACGTAGCGGTTGGGAAATGGGATTCACGACACTTGCTAACGCCAACCGTATTTCCCCCTCGTTCTCTCAAGGGGCCCAGTCCAAACGCTGCACACTTACTTGCGACGCCTTCAGAGCACTACCTTGGGCAGCTCGAGGGATAACTTTTGCCTTTTGATGTTCCTCTCTGAAAAAAGAACCTGCATTTATTTTTTGCGGTACTGTTGAAGCCTTTGGTGACCAAAGACAGCTTCAGTAAAAGATGGGAACCACCCACAAGTCTCAGCTGGCTTTCCATGAACGTTTTATCTTAATGTCTGGATGTGGAAAAAAAGTTGTATTAAGAGCACAGTAAAGTTCAAAATTAGGATATTGAAATACAATTTTAATAATTGTTTTACAGCTGGCTTTTAGGTTAAGAGTCTGACCCATTCAAATGTTTAATTAATTGCATTACAAGATGAGTAATTCAGTGTTTGTCAAACCTGTAGGGGCTCTGAAGAAATGTGCTGACTTTCCTTTATTTTATGTGCTAAAAACATATTTAGATGAGTTGTGAGGTTTCCACTTGCTAGAAAGAGCAATAATGCTTCCATGGAGTGTTTTTGAACATTACACTTGTATAGTGCTTTTCCAGACACCCAGAGCTCTTCACAATGGAACAGGGACTCTCCTTAACCACCACCGGTGTACAGCATCCACCTGGACGATGCCATGGCAACCATAGTGCACCAGAAAGCTCAGCACAGCAATAGGCGGGGAGGGGAGAGTGATACAGTTAGTACACACATGGGGGTTATTAGGAGGCCATGACTGATAAAGGCCATTAGGTAAATCTAGCCAGGACACCAGAAAGCACCCTCACTCTTTACAAAGATCACTATGGGATTTTTAATGACTACAGAGAGTCCGGAATTTGATTTTATGTTTTGTTTAAAAGATTTTTTTAAATCACTTTTTACAGTATAGTGTCCCCATCGCTGTACTGAGGCATTAGGACTGTGCGCCCCCTGCTGGTCCCACTAACACCACTTCCTGCATACCATCGCTTTCTCAAGCTTCTTCACATCCAGGTACTATTTTGGCTCAACCATACTCAGGTTTTGTGGGCTATCACACTTGAAACTTGCATGAAAGGTTGGTTTTGTCTAGATGTTAATTAAAACTGCTGATATATAAATTATGTGTATGTGTTATATGACAAAAAAAGATAATCATCGTCAGGTTTTGCCTCTCCTTTTTTGAAGCTGCAAAGGAGGAGAAAAGAAGGAGGAAAGAAGTTTGGAATAGATGACAGCACACCTGGTGATGGAGCATGCTATCATACACAGTGCGAGGGGCCATTCTGGCTTTAGGATGCTGTACAGGTAGCGTTACAGTCTGCAGTGTACAGAGAAAAAGTGTGCGTTCACATTTAATACGGAATAATTAACTGAGTTTGTGTCTTTTAACTTAACATCATTTACTTGGCACACACTTACTGTTTCATGATCAATTGATCATAACATGCAGTCTTGAATCCACTATTGAGATGCAAAGTGAACTGATGTCTCTGTTAGTCAACACGTCTGTAACGTGTCGCTGTGGCAGGTCGGTATACATTGGAATAGTGTAGGTGTCATTTCAAGTTTTGGGGGTAACACACTACTAATCCCCCCACCCCTCAAATTTAAGACTATGCCCCTGGAGTTGTTTAAATCACAGCCTGTGTACTGTTCCTTATGTCATATGCATGCTAAAGCCAGGCCTCTATTTGAATAGTGGAAAAAGTCACAAATATGTGCTTTAAACCGTTCAGAATAGTACAGTACGCAATCTGTAGGGACTGTTACTGGACACTAGAGGGCAGACCTGCATTCAGGAAAATGTACAAATTTACAAAGCACTTAGATTTCAGAATGAAAGCATGGACAGTATGGTTAA
Organism: Chitala chitala; assembly: GCA_025773905.1. NCBI lineage: Eukaryota > Metazoa > Chordata > Actinopteri > Osteoglossiformes > Notopteridae > Chitala > Chitala chitala. The sequence continues at coordinate 53,721 of JABJVR010021757.1, forward strand.
TTTTTTATTAATTTTTTTTTTTTTAAGAGGGACAACTTAAACATTTGCATTTTTAAACAAATAAACCTTTAGTCCATTTGCCTTAAATTTCTGAGCTGCGTCTGAAACTTCCACTCTAATTAGCATGACAGAAAATTGCTTTATGAATGTTAGCGTGTCTGAAACCAAGTATACAGCAATGAGTTCAAGGAGTTCGTGGATGACATGCTACATCTGTCCAAATCCAGTGTGCGAACACTGCACACTGTCCACACTATTCAGGTGAGGAACGACTATTGTGTATTTAAAACTAGGCGATCAGAAGCCGATGCGTTCACCAATGCTGGTCTGAATGAGGAGGTAATAACGTTAATGACCTGGTGTTGAGGTACTTCCACACAGTCATATGAGTAGCCTCTAATCCATATCTAAGTCATAAACTTATTCTAAAATTAATTTTGAATGATGTTCGTTTCTTTTAATGCTTGGTTTAAATGAAAGAGATCCAAATAGACCAAAATCTTTATAAATGCAAACAGTAACAGAAGACTTTTACAGAGGTTTCTTCATGTGATTAAAAAAAAAAAACCCATGCACAATTCCACGTTTGTAGCCTGCAGCCCTCAATTCCTCTGCTAAGCCACTGGCATTTTTGATAGCAGGAAAAGTGGTGTAAAACTGGTAAACAAAAAAAGATTTGTTTCATGACTGACACAAAGCTGGAGCCCTTTTTTTAATCAACATGAAAGCGCTAAAAGCCAGAGCCAACAAGCCGTTTACAGTGTTCAAAGAACATGAGCCAAGAGCGATCTTATATAATTTCCTCTGTAAAGTTGTGAAAGCTTATTGAAATAAATTACACATTATTTATCAATCATATTATTTACTTTGGATGCCTATTGCTCTAATAGGCTGATCTGGTTCTGAAACATGTAATCATATGTGCGCTTCATGACAGATTACCCCAAATAATTAACTATTCCTGCTGACTACCCACTACGACTCAATAGACTTGGGAGGGATGAGTCGTATTGTTATGGTAATTTTCTTTTTCTTTTCTCTGTTTGTTTGGAGAGGTGATGTGATGTGACATTTGGTGTGGGAGACAATCGTAGTCCTTTATTTTTTCCCACATTCTTTTATTTTTCCCAAAATCGCACAAGTAATTTTGATCTCTGTTGGAGAGGCGTAAAAAAAGGAAACCTTGTTTCCGTTACTTTTGTTTGTGGCCTAAAGGGCTCCTGTACAACTGCACGGAGTAAAGCCCACGGGGCAAACTGTCCGTTCACTTTTGTTCTGTTCATTTATTTGTTATGTACCAGGTAAAATTTGAAGTATTGGTAGGCTTCACCGCTGACTTCTAGCTTCTCCGTGACAAATATGGACAGGGTTCGAAAAGGTCCCCGCGCTCCTGTGACCGGTCACATGTACAACGCCTCGTCTCTGCTGACCAGAACGTGACACTGCGATGCGATCCTCACCTGTCCGTTGGAGATCCCTGTCCACCCCAGCATGTCTGACGCAGCACAGCCACGTGCCCTGCAGCAGGGATCCTCTTACTCATACGGAAGAGAGGCAGCTAACCTGAGGCACCGCTAATCTGGGAAAATGCAGAGCAGTTCATTAATAGACGTTCTTATGACATAAGCTATGGTGTCCATATAACTAATCCAGTAATGCCAATAAAAGTGAAGGTTACAGAAAAATGACAGAACAGTCACAGAAATTATTTAAATTCATTCAGACACAATAATACAGCCTTGAAAGGCAATGTCAGTTATGGAAAGCAGGAACCATTAATTTTTTTTTTTTAGCATGGGTTTGCTATCTGCCCCTTACAGCCTTTCCTGCCACAGCCTTGTTTAGCTTCCCGGTCATGCCGGAATAATTTAGGCAAAGAGGTCGTGAGCCCACTGAGCAACAACACAACCTCCTGTACTCTTGCACCACTCCCCGCCTGGTCAGCGAGAGCAGACGCGTTGCTGCTTAAGCGAAGTACCTTAACCCCGTGCCTTCGCGTGGAGTCTTCCACTCCCGCATCTCCCTCCACTCAGCAGTCTGCCCTGCTAAACTATTGAACCAGGCCCAGAACACATTAGGTCATTATCAATTATTCAGTCAGTCAGAAGCCAACTCTGGAGTCATAATAGAGTCCATGCCCAATTTATCTGTCCTTTGAGATCAGAAGAAAAGTCGGAGAAAATAACTGTGCCTATCGCCATTTGGTGAACGATGGTAATAACGCAAACAGGAAACGGGCACAATTATGCAGCTGTAAAATAAATGGCAACATAACAGAAAGGAAACAGCACAATAGGAGAGGAGCTAAATGAGTACGAGCGCTGTTTCCGCTCTCTCTCAACAGCATGCTGTGCTCTGGGGTTTGTGAGTGAGCAACTCTGCTCTTTTTACAGACTGTTTTTCCCCATTCTTTTCTCTGGCCTCCTCCCACTCAGCTCAAATACACAGCCCTTACCCCCCCCAGCTTCTGGCGGTAAGGAGCAGATCAACACCGAGGCCCTGCCAGTGCCGGAGCCCAGCTGCCTGTTGGCATCCTGGCATCAGTGTCTGAAACGTAATTACCTGAGGATAATGCTGGAGGACCTTCTGTTCCCCCTGGGGATTTTGGTTTGGCGTTACAGATAACTGCTGCCTCACTCCCAGACCCTCGCACCAGTTTCTAGTATTGTCTTTGACATTTGGTTTTGGGTTTTTCTTGTGTCAAAGGACTAAACTACAGAATCCATATAATGCTATTTTTAACATCTTGTATATGGTGAAGTTAGAGGCGCGTACATCTGATCCCATTAGAGTAATTGCTCTTTTCCCCCATGCTGACTAGCTGAATTACAACCATAGGGACTGTGGGTACTTGTTTTTTGTTTCAAGTGACCTGTTAATTTGGCCTGACTGCTAACTAAATTTGGACCCATGTGTGAAATAACAGGCCTTTCGGCTGCAGAAGTTCAGCTGGCAGCGTTTTTAGTTGTAGGCATTTTCATGGAAGCACTGTAGCATCTCTTCAGTTCTCTAAGAACATAACGTAAATCAGTTTATACAACCACAAGCATCGGCATACAAGCGCAGGGGTTTTACTGGGTGAATAGCGAGTACCCTTACCTTACATGACGTGGAAGCTCTTGTGTACCAAGGTTAGTATAATTTTTAAATTTTCATTAGTTTTTAATTTTATAACATATAGTTTAGCATGGAGGTCGCACAGTGGTGTGGTGGTTGGCACCGTCACCTTGTAGCCCCAAACCTGGGGTTCAAGTCCTGCCTTGGGTCTGTGTGCATAGAGTTTGCATGTTCTCCCTGTGCTGGGTGGGTGTTCTCCAGTTTCCTTCCACAGTTAAAAGATATGTAGGTTTGGTTGATTGGTGTCTCTAAATTGTGTGTGTGTGTGTGTGTGTGTGTGTGTGTGCGCCCTATGGTGGGTTGGCACCCTACCCTGTGCCTCTTGGGATGGGCTCTGGGCTTCTTGTAACCCTGCATTGGACAAATGGTGTAGAGAATGAATGGATAGATGAGTAGATTAGCATTTCAGTTTCATTTTAGTACATTTAGAAGAGTATTGTTTTTTTTATAGTGCTAGTATGAGGATTGAGGAGCAGAAAAGTTAGAACTGTGAGTCAGAACGCTGATGTTATCTGGCCAATTAACATCTTGCATCCATCAATTTTTCTGAGGCAACCAGGAGAAAATGAAAACAAATGTTTTTTTCTTATTGAAATTGCTTCAATTTCATGTCAGAAGTTATATATATATATTTTTTTTTTATTTATTATACTTTATTAATCCCAGAGGGAAATTGCTTCTCTCCATTTAACCCATCCCCCTGGGGGAGCAGTGAGCAGCCACACATGGCACCCGGGGAGCTAGAGCTGGGTGTCTTGCTCAAGGACACACCTGGCTGTGCTGGGATTTGAACCAGGAGACTTCAGTATTCCAGCCTGATGTTCTACCCATTGAGTCACCAGGCTGCATGTATTGCTATTATTTTTGCAAGTTCTCATTTTAATTTCTACTTTAGTTAGCAAGTTTGTTTTTTAATGTGTACTTTCAGTTTTAGCAATAGTTTTCGTATACCATAATAACCCTGTTATGGACGTTCTCAGAGTGTCAGCAAACCACGCAACCGAAATCACTCCCATTGCTGCATCCGGGAAGTGGTCCTTCTCATCCAGAGAGCTTTGTTTGATGGTCTCTTTAAACAGTAAGGACTACCTCCTTAACAAGCAAATGTGCACCATCTTGAGATGGTCCGTTGAAAATCATAGTGTGAATGTGACGGTTGTGTCTCAAAGAGACTGGGTGAAATTTCCTGTGTCTTTCTTGTTCCACAGCTTGAACCCAGGGGGTCAGAACACTTGCATGTTTCATGGCCCAGCTTTGGCCTGAGTTACCAAGCTGGATTTGAATGTCAGCGCACGGAGCTACGCCACTCGGTCGGACTGACCCCTGCTTTCTTGTGTTTCGTGTTTGCGTCACATTCTGGGTCATGAAGAAGGTCAGGCCATCCTGTCCACTATCTCTGTGTAACGTCTTTGAATGTACAAGTATCCACTCTGATGGATCATGCATGTTTTTGGGGCATTTATAACTGATGAATGTTGGAACATCTGTTTTGGGATCGAAATAAAAATATGCACGTTTTGTCATTATCCATGCAGTTGGCTTTACGTTCTCATACTCTGAGAATGACCTTCGAGCACAGTGCATCTTAGGGAGCTAAACTGAAATCATCTTTTGCATCTCCAAACTGCATCCCGTGTTTAACTACTCCTAAATTATCTCGGAGTGTCAGTGTTATCAGGTGGATGAATTAACTTGTGCTGTGATACACCACCACCAACAACTTGAGCCCGTGACCTGTGACCTCATAAGTCAACACCAGAAGTTCTTGTTACACTTCACAGTTGCCTATATTTCAGTATCTGATCAAACGAGTTACTGATTATGCGTCTCGGGATGTGAGAAGGATGAAGACCGTTCCAAATGCTCCATACATGGAATATATGGTAATATAATTAGCCCATCTCATGACCCACACTTGGGGAAATCCTTTCTCTTGTTATGACACAATGACATAAAGAGTAATTGTGCACATGCAATGTAAAAGCTACAATGTTGTTTTTAACATCCATGCACATTTTTACAAACTTAAATGAAAGGTAAGCAAGTTAGCAAACCATAACGATACACAACGACGTAATGATGATTTTAAAGGCCTTTACTAGATTTATGCTTAGCCAGCATTTATTCAGATTTTATACAAACCAACAATGTGACCGAGGTGGGAATTCTTCTGCCAAATGAGCTGTAAAAGTGACCATATTTTTTATAGGCTGTGCACGTGACCATTTATGGATTGACTTATCTTTAATGAGGAGCCATAATTTGTAACGGTCTTAACATGTTTCACTTGGCAACAGACTGAGGCTAATTTGAAAACTACGTCAGTCAATGAACAACCGGGCAATGATGTCCCATTAAAATCCTGTACAGCCTTTTAAATGTGTAAGAGTACAGTGTGAGGACTAAGGACATGGTGCTGTGATGAATGTGTGCATGTGAATTCATTTAAGGCTGCCTTGGGGGGGGGGCATCTCCCACAGAAATCCCTCCTGGTTTCTCAGGTGAGTCGTTCTTGACCTGCTAACCACCCCCCCCAGAAGGCAGCATGTCACCAACTCCTTGGCATGAGGCCCTCTCCTTCATCTCCCTTCTCACTCCCTGGAGGTGGACGGACGTGCCGGGGTGGAAGCTCAGGTTACAGCTCCGGAGGTAGGAGGAGGTTATAAGAAGAGGGAGGGGGGGGGGGACTGAATGGGGCCAGAGCGTGACTCAGGAGGTGCTGTCGGCACCAGGCATTTAGGCAGCAGCAGGCAGGGGTGCTCGCGGCATGCTCCCAGCCCGCGTGGGGGGCCGGGGAGGCCCCGAGGACCATGGCAGGCTGCGGAAGCAGTCCGTGGCATCCCTGGGTGGGGGCCGCTCCTCGCGGTGCGCCCAGGAAAGCAGCCGCGACAGCCGCAGTAACAGCGCCACGCTGCTGGGGCAGCAGAAGGCTCGCAAAGCTGCTCTTATCCGGGAGCTGGAGACCAACTGGTACCTTCAGCTGTTTGGGCTCTCCAGAGAGGACACCACAGCCCACAAGACCGGCATGCCCTACCGGTGAGCCCGCCCGAGGGTGCGCCAGACCAGGGGTTTGAAACCTTGACCGGTATTGGTTCAAGCTTATTGATAATTGTTGTCTGTCTATGCTGAGCTGCCTGCTTAGGAGTGCATGGCAGCTCCAGGGCAGTGGTACCCGTTGGCACGAAGTGGCGCAACTCAAGAGTTTTCCAAAAGCTTGACGTAAGAAGTTCTGTTTCGGGGCGTGATTAGAGTCAGTGTCACCTGTGGCCTTGATTCATAGTCCCACTGCCTGAGTGATACCCAGCGGCATGTGCTGTCACTAAAGATACCGTTCTCATGAAGTTTCCACAGCGCAGTACTGACAAAAGACTGGCCTTTGTTACTCTTCGGACTGGTCCTATTTTAAGCGTGTACTCTTTGGCTGGCGTCCCTGAGCCCAGCGATCCCGTGACACCCAGCCGAGGCAAGTGTGGCTACTGTTTCCTTTCACGCCCATAAAAACGGCTTCTCTACAGAGGCCTTGAACTCAACGGGTTACGGCTAGGCAATTTACAAGCGATGATGAGTTGGATTATGATGGTGTAGTGGCTAGTATCATTTTTATGAGGTGGATTAATTTGAGATGAGCACATCTGGCTTTTAGTGAGACAATTAAAAGCGGGCCTTACAGTGGGCCAGATCACAGTCTGCGTTCAATTCATGTTTTCCTATTACAGAAATAGGCTATGTTGGAGTGTTTTTCACATGGATTCTCCTATGTGAAACTGTGGTCTTGGTACAGATAATTACTGTGAAGAAGGTGAGAGACCCTCTGCAGTCTCCTGCCATGCTGTGCTAATGTTCGATAAATGCCGCAGGGTTTGTAGAAAAAGCTGGTTTATGTAGTTTACCCATATCTGCACACAGTAGCTCACACATCACTCCAAAATACAGCTGAAAAACACACTCATTGCAGTATTCATGGGCAAATATTCTTTATTAATAACAGCACTGCATACTGCTGCCTTTACATTTTTACAATGGTTCAGTTCTCTCATTGTAATAATTAACCGACGCGGGTCAGACTTGTATCGGACTTTGGGCCTCAGGTGGGACAATATAGACATTAAAGTGTCATTCAGTCGTGTTGTTTACATGAGGCGTTCCTCTGCTGAGGGTTACGGGTTAAAGCCAGACGCATTCCACATTCAGCTTAGAATTTTCCCAAGATTCCTGTAGTGTCCAATAGCTTTCCCTGTCTGTTGCTCTTGTTCTGCATGCAATAGTTTTTTTTTTTTGTTGTCACAGACGTTTTCATGATGTCTGCCTTAGATTGTATCCATTTGTGTCGGCACCTTTCAGCTGCCTGGCCAACAAGGACTTTGGTAAAACTGAGAATTTCCAATCATGTGTGTTAACTCCTTCCACCCTTAAAACTTAAACACAGCTTTTTTTTTTTAATCCCCTTTGTAACAAAAAATGTTGTTAAAGCATAAACACTTTCTCTCTCGCTATAGAAAATGCGAGTGGTGCTTGGCTGATTATTCCAATTGTGTGAACATTTAACCAGCGCTGCTGTTGGCCCTTTATTCCCTGTTGGTCCAAGTTTCCAACAACATAAAGAGCTCCCGAAGCCTCCCACCATAAGGACAGGGGTCCTTGGGCCAACACAATTTGGAAACGGAGCACTCCCACCATGCACCTTCTGCTGAGTGCGCACGGTTCCCGCTCAGTGACCAGTGCCGGTGAGGCTGCACCTTTTGTTCTGCGCTTAGTGATAAAACATCTCAGATTCAGGGGGACAATGTTTTATTCAGATGGTACACTTGCACAAAGGACACTGTACATAACAATTAACTTAATGCCTCTGTTCTGTAATTAGTTGATAAAAGCAACTCTGCACCCTTCTACTCAGAACGCTCATGTATTTGATGTTTTCAGGTTGTAAATATTAAATGGTATTTAATAACGTGTAATTGTACTCCTTGTTGGACTATAGTACGCCTTAGTGGTCAGGGGTGTCTTGTCATTAAGCAGACCGTATTTTATGAGGAGCGAGATGAAAGAAAGAGAATGATTACTTTTCTGATATGTATGACAAGGGAAATAAAAATGGCTTGATCATTTCTGCTTGCAGTGAAAAGGCCAGATGTGTTTCAGCACTCTGTTCACCTGTGGTGCCTCAGTCCTGCAGATGACTTTGATCACCACCAGTGTATAGACTTTGCATATCTTTTTGAATTTACTTACAGTATTTTCATCAATAACATTGGGTGAAATCCTGAATGAGTGCAGATATGAAACACTTGTTGTTTATGAGAAGTTAATTTTGGAACCAAACCAGTCTTGAGAAGTTTTGTGCAGTGGGATCATCACTGCTTCTCCTTCTTTGGTATCTTCCTGTCCCCATGTTTCAAAACCAAACCAATGCACCAAAATTTTAAACCAGCCCTCAAAAGGGTGCTCGTGGACTGTTTACACTCAGCCCCTGAGCCAAATTTTCTGTGACATTAAAAGTTAATGCTGCAGTTGAACTAAGGGCTAAGAACCAGAGCAGTCTCTCGGGCAGAGGAGACGCATGGTTCTCATCATTTCAAAACACTCACCCTCTGATTGCTTTTAAAATAAGAATAAAGAATATACCTTCTGTTAGTTCGCCCCCACAGATATAATAGAAGACAAAGCCGTTGCCAGGCCTGTCAGTTCTGGCAGTTTAACTAACTCTTCAGCGTGGGACAAGACCGGTACTGCTGGTCACCTTCTCGGAACAATGATAATTCACTCGCTCACAGCCTGAACCGGATGGTGGAGAAAAGAGAGAGATGGGGTGAGCTCAAGTGGCTCGCTAGCCAGTGCTATCTGATCACTGGAACTTTCGTGGTGTATGTACCTGAGGCACTCTTGGAAATAAGATGAGCAGCGTGCTAAGAAAATATGGGGTGTCCTCCCCAACCCTTACCTGCCAGGTTCACACTGCTGGTCAGTGAAACACTCGGAGCCATTGCAACAACAGGAGAAGCAGGAAAAGAGAGGTCGAGCTAACAGCTTTCTCTTAATTACGCCATGCCCTATGGTGGTGTTAACGTGCTCATCCTGGCCTGTGTGCTAGAACTTCAGTGGATTGTTTTCCTTTAGTCCAGAGCTACACCTTGCCACGTAGTTTGCAGGACAGGTGCACGGCTGATCCTGTCCAAGGGAAAGCAGTCTGGGGAATGCAGAGGTTGCAGATGATGTGGTTGACTGAAAAAAAGCTCGGTACTGTTTGCAGCTGCTGTGATTTGTCACTAGCTGCTCGTGGGGGCTCTCGGGGACCTGGGCCACCATCCTATTTTGTGGCTGTGCTGACAGCTTTTCCTCTGGTTATGCTTTTGACACTTCAGTTTTGTTGACTTACTATTTTCATTTGCATGGGAAGTCTTACCCAAGCATTTGTCTCAACAACAGGAAACAATGTGGTGACTTAACAAAATATAGAGTTGGAGGCTGTCGGGGAAGTGAGGTGTCTGGAGAAAATGAGAGTTGTCAGAAACTGAAAATTTTAAACTGAAACTCTTATTGAATGTCACTCTGCCTGTGGTGCTGGTGTTTGTGGCCACGCCCCCTCATTCTCCGGGCCCTGTTCCCTCGTTTGTTTTTTCGTTTCACACCTGGTGCTTATTCCCTTTTGTTTTGTCTCTGTTTAAGTTAAGGGTTGTGCGTTTTGTTTTGTGCGCTTTTGAAGTTGCGTTGTTGTCTTCACCTGGTGTTTATTGTCCTGTTCTTGGTTTGTGTCTTTTTCTCTGGTTCTCCTCTAGTTTCTGATGTATTCTCATGTTGGTTTTTTTTTCTTAGTGTTGTTGTTAGGTTTTGCTTTTCTTTATTGTTTCCATTTTCTGTATAATAAAATCTCTGCACCTAGACGTTACTTGCCCTGGTCCTTGTCTGCTGTTGTGACATTGGAATCTGAAACCTTTTGTCATTACCAGTTTGTTTCCTAGTTGACTTGAGTCTTTGGCCAAAAATTAGTCTGTAGAGTGCAGGATGTTTAGTCTGTCACTGATATATCTGCATTTTCCATTTTGGCGAAGAAAGTGAATGTGCGCTGATCTTATCGCTTTGTTATGCCTGGACATGGTTTAGGCTCAGAACAGGCAAGGGGAGCGGCCACTCCATTTGTGGCTGTGCCGTCACGAGATGGCAGATTGTGCCGAGGCCTGTGCTTTAGCGTGGGGTGGGGGGGCTGATTGACACATACAGCAGGGCCGTTTCAGCGCACAGCAGCGTACAGATCGGAGACGGATCCCTGCGACCTTCGCTGCTGACCTGCCGTGTCGTTCCCATGAGACCCGTGCAGCAGCACTGCGAAACCGGCACCAGAGACAAAAGTAGCAGGTCAGAGTGATCATATAAGGACTCAAGGAAGTGTGAGGCCAGGTGGTGTGGAGAAAGGTGTTTAAATTCACAAACATCTTAAGTAGATGGTGGCATGGTGGTTAGCACTGGTGCCTTGCACCCCTGGGCTCGGGGCTTGATTCCTGCCTTGGGTCTGTGTGTGTGTGTGTGTGTGTGTGTGTGTGTGTGTGTGTGTGTGTGTGTGTGTGTGTGTGTGTGTGTGTGTGTGTTCTCCCTGTGCTTGGTGGGTTTTCTCCGAATTCCTCCCACAATCCAGAGACATGCTGATTAGGTTGATTGGTGTTTCCAAATTGCCCTGTTATGTGTCTGTGTGCCCTGTGGTGGGTTGGTGCCCTCTGGGATGGGCTTCAGGCTTCCCATGACCCTGAATTGGACAAGTGGTATAGAGAATGGATGGATTAAAAACACAAGAGAGGCTCTAACTGGAGAAACTAAAGATAAAACAAAATGGATATAAAAAAACAGCAAGATCAAACAACAGTAGAAAGATGAAGTGGAGATGCAACACACTATCAATTCAATAACGCTATCAGTTTATTTTTATATAGTGCCTTTTCAATTCAATTTATTTTATATAGCGCCTTTTGCAACAATGTGCCTCAAAGCGCTTTACACAAGTTGCCTCCAGTGCCACTGATATTCAGGACCTGTCCGAGTGTTTACTTGAAAATCAGACTGCAGTGTGACATAGACACGGAGCTGTTTTGCTTTGATTCGTTAGACACTTTTAAAGTTCTTTCTCTGGATATATCACTGCTGTTTACAGTGTGACAGCCATATTAGGTTGAGTATCACTACATGAGTAATGATACTGTGTGGTAGATTCTGCGAGGTTTACTGCTGAACGTTTTTTGACATCATTCAAGACGAGTTAAACGTTATCGTTGTAAGAGGGCACGGGACCATCTTGAAAGCGAGTGTTGTGATTGGGGTGGGCCAGCTGGGAGTCATCCCTCATGTAGGCCACCATCACCTCCTAAAAATAACAACTCTCAGGAGCTCTTTGATCATTAATTCAATTAGTCATGCAAATTGAGATGGTTATCTGTAATAAAAGGTAACGGAGGATGAAGAGATGAATGAGGCTCGCTGGTTGTGTCCTCTGGCGTGATGTGGGACAGCGGGGGAGGGGGGGCACGGTGTCAGAGAGGCAGGGCAGACCGAGGCCACCGTGTTGACAGCAGTTGGGGGTGAGGGGACATGAGTGACAGGGTACAGTGAGCCTTAGCACAGAGCCTGCTGGGTATTCTTGGTATTAATTTATTTGTGGAAACTTTTCCCGGCATGCCACTGCTCCGCAAGAAAAAAATACAATTGTAGTAAATGGTGTAATGCCTGTCCAGTGAGTAGCCTAACTAAACCCTCTTGTTTTTTTGTTATTAGATTTTTTAATGGTGTCCTGTTGGGTATATATCTGCTGTTAGTTGATTATAACTAGCTAACAGTTCAAATTTTTGCCCAGTGAACACAGATTGCTGTTATATTCGGCTCACACCAAAAACGTCTCTGTAGTTTTGTACATGCTTTCCTGTTTGTGTCACCAAGTACGTCTGTCTGTGCTCCGCTAAAGGAAGCCCGAAATAAAAATCCTACTGGAATCCTGTGCCTGTGGGATTTCAGGAAAGCCCTCAGAGTTAAAAAGTGAGTTTCGGTATTCTCTCCTAGCTCACTGGGAGAAAAGGAGTCACATAAGAACGGCAGCATTGCGTAGTAGCCTTGAATGTTTATGGCCACGTTCAGGGTCAGTTTTTGCAGACATTATATTATATTATATACACGGTTGCTCCCATTTGTTCTATGTCTCTCTGTCTATTAGTGCAGGCGTGTTCATATCTGTGTTTCTGTGCCTGTGCCTTCATGTGTGTTTGTATGGTATTGGGTGTCTTCCCTTGATCCTGGAGTTTCTGTATATAAGTGAGTTGGCACATGTGGGTGCGTAGTTACATGAGTTTGAGTGCGTCTACATGAGCCGCTCCGGTATGTGGGAAACAAGGGACCCGGGGAGTTAAGTGCAGAGGCGTCTGGTGTCCCCTCACAGCAACGCTTGCCCCCGCCGAGTCTGGGTGTGGGAAAGCATCTCGGCATTCCCACATTCCTCTGGACAAGACGTGATGTCAGAGGGCCACTCATTGCAGCAGAGGCAGGGGGCGCGGCCTGCAGACCTGTGACCAGGTCCGTCCCCAGGCGGGCGACGCTTGGGAAGACACAGAAGGCAAGGGCGTGGAAGGGGGCGGGACGGGGAAGGCGACAGGAGATTAAGTGAAGCATGAGAGAGAGTGAGAGAAAGAGGGGGATTGGGAGTGGAAGAGGAACAGAGAGGGGGAGCAAGGGAGAGAAAGGGAGAGAGAGAGAAGAGAGGGGAGATTTGGAGTGGGAGAGGAACAGAGATGGGTAGCAAGGGAGAGAGAGAGAGAGGAGAGAGAGACGAGAGAGAGGGAGGGGGGGAGAATTGTCCCAGATTCCCATGATATTTATTAGACAGTGAAAGAAAACTAAGCTGAAAAGACAATGTGCCAGAGGAAACATGCTGGGATTGAGTGGCTTCACATGGAAGATATTCTCTCCACTTTAAGGATCTTATACAACTTTGCTTTTTAAGTAACATCAGGCTTGGAAAAATAAACTTTTTTAGTGCTTTTTTTTATCGCAGTTTTACCACTTCATTTGGCCTCTGAGGGACACGTAGCCGCTAACCTGCGCGTCCATCCCAACCACAGCAGGACAGGACAGCAGGATGTACCTGTACAAAGCCTCGTGCTCTGACATCCCAAACCCCAAGCCGAAAGGGGCGCAGAAACCAGAGCGAGCCCCCTCCAGGTTCCGGAGGCAGGTTACGGCGGTGGGCGCGTACCCGCCCACAATGTGCTGGGGCGGGCTCAAGCCCAGCTCCCCCCTCGAGCTGAAGCACCTGGAGGAGTTCCTCAGCATGCACGGCCTGTCGCCGCATGACTCGGTGCACGCTAGAACCGGCATGGCGTACAGGTACACCTGCATAATGTTGGGGGGGAGGTGAGGGTCAGCAGCAGCCAAACAGTCTGGGCAAAGGAATAACCGGAAGCTCTTAGACTTATTGACCAGACTGTTTGAAATTACTTGTGTTTCAAAGGGTATCTTAGAGTGGGTGCAAATTAGACAGCCAAACTAACATGTTTGCAAATGTAAAAGTGTTTTTTTCTTTGTTATGCTTTCAGTAGGGAATCATGATTTGATTTTTTGAATGCAACCCAGCGGTTGTGTCAGACACATGACAAGCAAGTAAAGTATAAATTAGATCACAGCTACAATTCCCCCATGTCTCTCTGCAATTCAACATCATATTTGGGTTAGGCATAGGAGCCTTTGGGCACCAGTTTCCGTAGCAACTGCACGAACAGCTGCCGACCTGCGTTTTTCAGGTCGTGCCGAGTGAGAGCGCCGCCCCAGAGGTGCGTCCTCTCAGGTGTTAAGTGTTTTTGGGGATCAGTGAGTGCATCAAACAGCACATGGGGCACTGATTTTAGACACAGCCTTTGGGCTGCTGTGTTCTGTGCTGCATCTGTTCACTGTCAGTTCTGAGATCAGGACACAGTTTGTATCATGACTGAAAATTCTGAAGTCAACTTCATCCATTAACTTCAGTGTTGCGTGACTTTACCGAGCCAAAGGTCTTAGTAAATATTACACTGCGATACACGTTTTTATAAAAAGTTTTGTTTCACTTTTGTTTTTAGTTTCTTTATGGCGTCTGACAAGCCGAATATAAAAATCACATTACTTTTTGTGTACCAACAGCGCTCATAAAAACTAAAAAAATATTGACAATTTATACAAGCTAATCTGTTATTACTCATGCAAAAAGTACATGGTACACTCATAATACCAAGCTAACAACAACAGTGTAACATAAAGAGTTACTAAAAATGAGTCGTCCAAAACTGCAGAAGTGTATGTTGGCTCGTCTTTTATGACTAGTACCGTCCTCACAATCCAACTTCCACATGTAGTCACCCGTCATCGCTTCATCCCACCTTCCCTGGTATCTTTTCTCCATCAGCTGTATGTCCTGATGAAACTGCTCATCATGTTCCATGTAAATTAGTACAAAAATTTATCTGTACTAAACCAATATTTCATAATTAATAATAAAATTTCTAAAACTTACTTTACCTAAATATACACCTAAATATTGATGCTACATGAAAGTAAATAGTACCATAATATTCAGCACCACATAAGAGCAATAAAAATTGAGTGTTAGGGCACTTACTGTATTTGGAAAGGAAACAGAAAATTACAGAACTGAGGTAGTGTTACATAAATTTCATCACCTGGCTACTGTCGCCATAGCGAACTTGGTGTTTTGCAGTGTTCTTTCTGTGCTTCTAATAGGCTCAGCTGGTGTCACAGAGCAGGTACATTCATCTGGATCATCTCCTACTCTCTTGTTTACTTACTAACACATAACTTTCAGATTTAAAAACAGACTTGGTATCTTATTTGATGATTGACCCTTGGAAGGGCAGATCTTTGTGGAACAACTGTGTTCATGTTCCGAGGGGATGCTGTGTCCTATTTTTCCCCCCTCCCTCATCTTTATTGACAGAGGGTCTGCAAAGCCCCGCCCACTCGCATTCAAACAACGCACGACCTCAAGGGCATTGTGCGCCGTGACCAAACCTGTTCGAAAGCCATCTCGGCTCATTGCCAGAAAATATGACCCCAGACACAGCTGGTACGATCACGTAACCTTTCTGTGCCACGCTGTGACACCGAGGCATTGTAGGACGGTTTTAGCCCCAGAGGTCTGGAACGCCCCTGCTTGGTTTTCATGACTGACCTTACTGAGACCTTTCTATTGGAAAGCTTTAACACTTATAAGCATAACAGTGGCAGCACATTCACTCCAACATGCGTGAAGATTAGCTGGCTGTTTAAAGCTCAAGTGACTTGAAAATCACAGAATGTACATGGCACTCAAAGCACAGCGCTCCCACCCACACTTGCTGTGCTGTTGTTTTGATGCCCCCCCAGTACCTAACCAACTTGGCTTGTTCTGCATTTCCTGCTGTAACTGGGTGTTTTCCCAAAAATGCTCAAGGGTCTTTTGGGGTTGTTGGCATGCTTTGGCGTTTCCCTGAATGCCCCATATGCTGCATGCATTTGGTATGTACCCCTCTCTAGAACTGGAATACTTTCTGAGAAAAATCATACAGCTTCTGAGTGCTCCAGATGTCTTAAGGAAGTTCACATTACTCTGCCTCAGTGACCGTTCTCACTTCAGGGCTGTTTTCACAAGGAAAGATGGACACATATTTTGCATTTATTTATTTTCTAGTCTAACTAATATGTTAATATGACCACGTTACCTATTTTTTTCTGTCAGACATTTTTTCTGGGATTTTCAATTATTTGTTTAATCATACAAATAGTATATTAAGCAGACATGTGCTGTGTTAACTATATTAACATGTAACTGAGCTTTACTCAGTTCAAATTACTGAGTAAAAGTGGCATGCTTTTTTTTATTTTTGTAGAAATAACTGGAAATAGCCAGTCAGTCAAATAGTAAACTTCAGTAACTCCAATAATGCTTACATAAAAATTCAGTGTTCTTCTCTACTGATTACTTATTTTTACCATTTCATTCCCATTTCTTTCCCCCCAAACAAGAATTTGTGCCATAATGCAATATTTGTAACAAATTCTTTACACGAACTACTTAAACATTTTAAAATATAACTCCACTTAATTTTGTTAATTTATCATATTTAAAGACATGGAATGAATTCTAAAATATGCACAGGTATATGTTTTAGTATTATGTCATTTTATAAATAACTATGACATTATATGTTTCATCTTCAGTTCCTGGAATTCAGAACTGGTCTGTGTGTTTGTGTGTTTGTGTGTGCGCGTGTGTGTGTGTGCATGTACGCATGCAACGTTCTTGTTTCGCTGACAGGCCACGGTAACCTTGTGTTCTGTCTGTAAACCCATAGTGCAACTTCTCGAGGAGCTGCTAACAGATATATCGGTCCCTGTGGACTGGACCAAAAGGTTTGAGTGTGCTATCAGACCGCCAACTGTTCATCATTAATTTACCCCGGAAAAATAATGAATATTTAACATCGATTGGCAGCTGTCACCAATAAATACTTAATCACCTGCGCAATTAGAGAGGGATTACCATGCAGGTTGCCGCGGTATCCCCTTTGGGATTCTGACTGGGGAGGGAGACGAGGGGAGGGACGGGAGAGTGAGCATTGCTTAATGTTCGCAGTTTGCTTGGTCATAAAAAATTGTGTCTCCACTAAAGACTTTTGTGCTTTTGTTTTGTGCTGTAGAAGCTGGTTTCCAGTCATAGCAGCCTGACATCCCAGAATGCCCCAGAATCCCACCAGTGTAACACAAAAAACGAGATAAAGTGACAGAGAATTGATAGCACTTGCGTTTTCAACCATTTAAAAAACCTCATTTTAGGCCTTGCTATTTCTGTTGTGGCCTGTTTTAAGGAAAATATGTTTTTGTTTTTTTTTTCTGTAATGCACATCATGGTGTTAAGCAACTTGAAAAGGGACTTTTATGAACATTAGCAGATGTAAGAGAGTTTTGACCTTTTCCATGTCAAAACCCAGAAAGTGAGAGAACTCTAGTAAACTTGCTGTATAATCACCAGTTACTACTCCTGCTTGCTGTTCTGCTGTGTTTACAGACCTCACATGTACACTGGTGCTTATTCAAAATGTGTCGTATTATGCTATTCATAAACTACTAGATTTTTTGTAAAAAAAAAAAAAAAAGTAATATTTGTAATATTGTCGCTGAGTTGGCTGTAATTTGGCTATTTGTTTTTAAGAGAAACAGGACCCATTACTGTGCTGGTTTAAGAGAAACAGGACCCATTACTGTGCTGGTTTCCTGATTTTTGGCTACTCAAAGTGAGCGGGTATCACTTGTGTATCACTTGTCACAATTTTTTTCTCTATTATATGTGTTTAAAGTCTGTCTGTGTTTGCACACAAATGTGTAGAAGATAATGTTAATTAATTAGTTTGTGTGTGTGTGTGTGTGTGTGTGTGTGTGTGTGTGTAAATATATGAGTATGCCACTGTACACTTTCAGCAATTATCAGTGTTTGAACCTACAGTGCTTGTAATAACCACTAGGGGGAGTCCTTCTATAATAAAATTTAAACAAATTACCCCATGGTTGCAGATTTATTCTGATTCAGTGTAAGATCACTTCACTAGGCAGACCATCTTTTTTTTTTTTTTATTTCCGTAAAAACATATCTTAGACTAAACAGCAGCCAAAGTGTCACTACGTATGTACAGGTACAAGCCAAACGTCTACTGAACGTCTGTTAAAGAAAACATGTCATAAACCATCCCTGCTAAAAGTAATAGCCAGGAAGTAGTTCTATATTCACTCCATGTTTCCAGCACATTCTGTACAACAGTCAGAATGTGATGAAGGCCCCATTCTAATATGCCATTGCCTAACCCAATGGTTGCTTAATCGCTAAATATATCAAGTTTTTTTAATCTTGAATCTTAAATCTTTACATGCTGAAGGGTACTCGAGTTAAAACTAGTTGAAAATGTTGCATATCTCACACTGCTGAAAGCTAAAAACCAGCAGGTGCCCAATAACCTACTCCAATGGTGGCGCAGTGAAAACCCAGTTAGGTGGATTGGTAATCAGGACATTATGTCAAATGCCAGAGCAGACGGCCATCCTTGTGTGTGGACGGCCATCAAACCTATTTACCATCAGGACTGGATTGTTAATCTGTCATACTGGGAATTTTCCCAGTGGTCCAACACACTTTGGGACCAATACAATGTATTATTATAAAATGGACTGATTGTGAATTGTAGTGGCGGGCCGCCTAGACCACAATGGCATGGCTGATTTTCTGTCCCAGTCTAGCCCTGGCCACAGATATAACATGGTTTATGCTCCTCTACCTCTGGCCTGCACGGACACTGTTGGCTGTTATCTACAGCTTTTTATTCCTTTTCTGCAGAGGCTACAGGGCCCTGGCTGAAATTGCTCATCTTTCTTGTGTTCTCCTCCCCATTGTTCTACATGTAAAGTAGCAAGCTCAGTACTTTCCCTGTCAGGACATCTGAAAATTGCTGCTCCCAGCTCTTGAAATATCTTTGTGCTGATAATCAAGTGGAAAGCACAGATAGTGGATGGGCCACACAAACTAGCCACCTCTGTGCAAGAGTCCAGGCCCTGCCACCGGAGACCTTGTCCTGCAATATCCATCTCTTATTTGTTTGCAGAATTGTCATCTTTATTATCCGAAGCCAGATTTGCGTCTTGGCTTTCATCCATAAACGCATCTTACCTGGGAAAATTACTTTTACAGTTTGGCATTATTTAGAATAATGTGACATAGCGCTTTTTTTTTTCATTCTTTGTATCATGATGTATTCTTTAATTTTCTCATAACGGTACCCAGTGAGTGTGAAGAGGGTGTTCCAGGAGAGGGCTCTGGGATATGCTCTCAAATTATCTGTCTCCACTATAACCTCACTTTTATCCCCGCGGGAGGTGTGGAGGAGATCCCTTCAGGAGAGTGAAGGGAAAAGAGCTGAACGGACCAGCCGGCCATGAAAAACCATTACACAGAGCTTTCTTGGTTCTTTCTGCACAACAGTTAGGTGCTTTATCACCTGGGTTATTAGCTGTAGACAAAACCTGCAGCTGCATCTTTTTTAATTGGCTCAGTTGAGAAAAACAGGCAGAACAAACCTGGATTGTAAGAAGTTTTTTCTTTTATAATTGTAATGTCTGGAGCAGATCAATATAACACAGAGTATATGAATCTTATGTGTGAGCATGATTCATTATGCATGTACACACACAATATGTGCAGAAACACTAGCACACAGAGACCTGAAAATCTTTAACATCTTGGTGCGAGAATTATTGTAGATATTCATTGCGCACACATGTACACATAAATGTAGATACAGACATATGTGCGTACATGTTTGAACTGCTGTGCTTCAGACAGCATGGGCCACAAGGGAGCACAGACTTCAAACAGGGCCTTAACGTGCTGCAGACAGATGACATATATGTAATACGTTCACATAACCAAAACTGAAAAAACTGAACACAATGAGACTAAAAATAAGCCCACAAAATTGCCAAGCACTGCATTGTTTTTCGTCTCAGTACTAACAAGTACGCGCACATATATAATCGCACATCACAGTGAAGAAGAGTGAGTCAGAAAACAAACCAACAAACAGGCAGTTGTCTGTCTTTGAATCTCCTGAGCAAACGTGATTGCGCAAACTCTCCAAAACACATGCAAGTGCATGCTGAAACAACATTTCAGAAACGTTAGGAAAATGGCTATTCTCTAGAATTCGCAGCTACCAGAACAAATGATCTGTCAATCATAAAAAGAGGAACCGGACTTGGCCAAAAGGGGTGGGTTCAGGAGCAGTAAACATAACGTGGTAAAAGGGGAGGCGCTGGGCATCCATTGGCCAGAGCTTTGCTGACCTGCTCAGAGGAAGCAGCCGGTTGGCTGTGAGCACAGCTGCAGTGATTGCTGTGGTCACAGAAGTGAAGTGCCTTGTGCTGATTTCCCACACACTGTGCTCCATTATGTATGTGGGAGTGCTGTTGACTGCAGAGGTCATTGGTGGGCAGTTTTTGCTTGAAACTTTTCACACATTATCTCCAGCAAGGCTCAATACCTGTCTGAAATAAAGACTTACATTCCACCTTGGATACTGGTTGTTTGTTGAGAACAGTTGTTCATCAGGTGGAAAATAAAACAGGTGTAGTGAGTAGAGTGGGAGGGACATTACTGAAGAGTGGAAACTTTTGGCATTTATATGTCAGTAAAACAGTGGTGGTATTACAACTGCAATATTACTGCATTTTGTATTATTACCATATCAGCTGTAACTAACAGGAGCGCATTATGTGAGTGGCGTTCTTTTACAAAATATTCAGGCATCATGATGAAACAGACCAGATGTTTGCTGAAGGATCATTCCGCTTTGCTGAATAACAATCTTCTCTAATTATTGCATGACTGACTAATGAGTTACAACTGTGTCTGGGCACCTATGAATTTCATCACAGATGCCAGCCGTTGATAATTCTCTCCTCATAAGATCGCTTTTGCTTGTTCAGATTTGATTTGTGTGTGATTATAGTTGAATTCATTTATTTATTTATTTCTTACCCAGAGCAAAAGGGAGTAGCAGAATTGTACGGGCTCTAACTCTTCTCCGTTTTAGCTGCTGTACAGCTGAAAGGAGCAGGATATGAAGCTGTATTAGAATTCTTGAAGCTCTATTACCGTTCCTGAAGCTGTATTGGCAATCCTAAAGCTGTATTGTCATTCCTGAAGCTGTATTAGCATTCTTGAAGCTGCATTTGCATTCTTGTAGCTGTTAGCTGTATTACTATTACTAAAGCTCTTTTAGCATTCCTGAAGCTGTATTCCCTTTCCTGAAGCTGTATTTGCATTCTTGCTGCTGTTAGCTGTATTACTATTACTGAAGCTATATTAGCATTCCTGAAGCTGTATTTGCATTCATGAAGCTGTACTAGCATTCCTGAAGCTGAGCCTTGTCACTGAGAGTGCTCCACAGCAACCTCTATGCTACAAGTCATGACAAAAGCTTGTTTGACTTTGCAGTGTTTCGTTTGACTGCAACTGAACTACTTAGCAACGGTACAGTAATGAATTCTGTATGCGTCACAGGGTGAGACAGGTTGGATGACATGCAGGATGTGCATTTTCTCTTAATTCTGAAATAAGTTTAAGCAAGCTGTCATGTATATTCTCTCCCGATGTCTTTGGTGACAGGACATGGGATAAAAATATTTTTGATCGTCAGCCCTCTTGCATCTCGTCTTTGGCTTTGGATGTCCCGTTTGAAGACACTAATACTGTGAGGTTGCGAGTTTAACAGCCAGTGTTTGAGTTCACCAGGCAGCACTTCTACAAACTGACACAAATTTTTTTTTGAATATTTAATGTTTCATGTGGTTTTTGTCAAGGATCAGAGAGGTTTGAAATAGCCTTAGGTTAACTGGTGCATGTCATGTGCCTCCAAAGTCATCAATTCACACAGATTTTTGTTCCACACGTTATGAATGGACCTCCTTACCACAGCCAGCAGCACCAGAATGAATTGTCTGTTCATGGTAGTTGTAGTGGTTGTGATCTACGGGAACAGGGGGAGAAAAATTATCTTTTTCTCTTATATACAAAGACAAAATGCCTGATTTCAGTTGGATGATAACTGGTTGCAGTTTTAGCTGTGAAACCTTGGTTGATATTTTATGCAAATTCAATATTATTTACCCGTTATCACCCCATCAGGTCTCAATAGAAAATTAGTTGCCCATGGCTAGGCAAAAACACACAAATGGGAAAATTGTTTTCGGATTGTGGGACAAAATCTCGAGATCCCAGGGAAACCCAAACAGCCGAGTACACAGCCACAGCCACATTTGAACTATGAGGGATCCACGCAACTTGTCAGGTAAGGAAGGCTTTGCAAGATAGAACCAAAAACGAAATGAAGAATGACTCGTGCGTAGACAGAAAAGAGGTAACATTCTGTTCATTGTCACCACTGCAGAGAAGCTTGTGGTAACGTACAATGTACTGTTATCACTCCATCAGGTCCCAATAGACTGTCCAACTGATTATTACTATTATTGGGCACATTCGTTTATGCATCAAAAGCCCATTTGGAACAGGATTACAGATAATATAATGGCTCTTTACTGGTATGGATTCAATCATTACTGCCTAGGTGTGTGCATACAGGAAATGTTACCACAATTACATATATGTTTTATTATACCTTTCTGTGCTGTTGAGTATTTAGCATTAACTAAGATTATTTTGACAGTCCAGTAGAGGGCGTATCATAGACACATGAAGTCACATTTTATGCGTTGTATAGTCACGATTAGCCAAGGATACCGAAGATGGTAGAGAGAACTCTTTTGTCCTTGGTTATTGGTATGTAACACAGCAGTCAGCCAAGTGTACCAAGTAACATCTTCTGTTTTTTCTTGACCACTGTTTTCCTGACACAAACCTCTCAGCCAAATGAATAATTCATCCTGAGTTCTATCACCTTGTGCCAATATTTCGCCTTGCCGTGCCACGATTCACTGACTCTGTGAACCATTCTTTGCATTTAATGTTTGTTACCTTTAAGAGGAAGGCGTTGCGGATGCTTGGCTCTGTGGCTCACGACATCACAGTTGTTAAGGGCTGATTGCTGGTAAGTTCAGAATCCTTGAAAAATGCAGTGAAGCATGTTGTACTTTTAATTTGTTTTTTTCCTTTAATTTTGTATTAGACATTTCATATGCAATCTAGAAATACTCTCCGCTGCCCTGTATTTCAGTTCTTGTGACACCCTGCCAAAACAGTTGCTTGGTTTACACACTCAGACTCTCACGTCACTATGTATGACAGCCAGGGAAGGACCTGGTGTGTCTCACACCCACTACAAATTCCTGGCCCACATCACAGACAGCTCACCCTTATCTCAGATTCCTCACTCCCAACACGGACACCTCACCCTCACCTCAGACACCTCACTCTCACCACAGATTCCTCACCCTCACCTCAGACTTCTCACACCCAACACAGACTCCTCACCCTCATCAGACTACTCACCTCCACCACAGACACCTCACCCTCACCTCAGACACCTCACCCCCAACACAGACTCCTC
>JABJVR010021758.1:0-38439 GCA_025773905.1 Chitala chitala
CGGGGAAACCTGGAGCCCATCCCAGAGCACATAGGGCGCAGGGCAGGGGACACCCAGGGCGGGGCGCCAACCCACCAATTAATCATTCATTTGATTCAAATTCCTAAATAAATGTATTAAGTGCTTAGATTTGCCAAAAGGTGATATTTTAAATAAATACTTTGAAGATAGTGTTTAAAGAAGATGGTGTTAATGATGTATGTTACAAACCTGTCAATTTCCAATGTATTATTGAATAACTAATTAAAACAGTTACACCAGTCTATCAGTTTATGAAATTCTTAATATTAATAATTCATATAAATACTTTATGACTAATGTCTTGTTCTAAATATGAAATGGCTGTTCGCAAAAGAGACAAATTGTTCTGAATATACATCATGTTTGTTTTACCAATTATAAGTAAACTAAGCACCTAAAATGAATACGTAACTCTCGGTAAACAACAACATGTGACATAATGCCCAGGATGAAGTTGAAGCACATTTATGTTTTTTCTTTTGAAAGTAGATCACGCAAACTTAGTAAAAGTGTAAATAATTTCTTCTGGGGCCATATTTCTCGCTTTGTAAAAAGATTAGAATTGATTTGAAAGTCACCTGTGAAAAGCTTTCTTAAACAGGTAAAATAATCAAAATACACAAACCTCCAGTCATCAACTCAGTTTTTTTTTCTGAAACTGAAATAAATCGAAGCACATACAGCGATGTTATTGCAGTGTAGAAATGTTTACAGATCTGCTGTTGCTTAGTAACTGGGAATGTCTTCTATATGTAAAATAATGTCATAAATGTGAAAAAAATTACATAAAGGGCAGGAAGCCTTTGACAAGACTCCTCTCAAACTTCACCTGAGGGACACTATTGCAGAATGCCCTTTAACATACAGCCACAAAGGTAATTTACATCTTAAAATAGCACAGTTTAATGAAGTTTTACCAGCAGAAATACACACACTACGCAATGGCATTATTTGCATAATACCATAAGAAAATGGGAGATTGGTGTTGTAATTAGTCATTATAAACAGGCAATAGTTGCAAGGCTGGTGTTTTAGCTGTCACAAGAGGTCTGTTGTTATATATTATTTAAACTGAGTTGCTATCCATCATCTTAACCACTTATTCCTGGCGAGGGTCACAGGGAAGCCTGGAGCCTATCCCAGAGGGCCAACCCACCACAGGGCACACACATCAACCTAATCTGTATCTCTTTGGACTGTGGGAGGAAACCAGAGCACCTGGAGAAAACCCACCAAGCACAAGGAGAACATGCAAACTCCACACACACACACACACACACACACAGACCCAAGACAGGAACTGAACCCCAGGCCTGGAGGTGTACAGCAACAGTGCTAACCACCACACCACCATGCTGCCCACCTGAGTTGCTATCCAGCTATACAAATGAGTTTGTAAGCCAGTTATAAAACATTTGCATTTTACTATCTCATTACCCTCCACAGAATTGTCATTACTAATTATTTTAAATGAATAATGGTTTTAGATTACATTGTCTGCATGTCACACCTTTTTCAGTACAATAGTTTTTATTCCTATAGAGTAATTTCATGTTCTGCATTGAATTCATGCTTTAAGGCTTCAGGTGTCAATGCAGAAATTACGCTGAATAATAATAAAATTTGTGTGCCTTGATAAAAAAACATTTTTTAAAGACAATTTTAAACCAGTTTTGTATTTTATGAAACTAACATTTCCCATGTTCATCCACACATTATTGTACCATTTAAATGGCATCACCCCATTTTAAGTGGACTAATGCAAAATAGTTCCTGTACTGGTTATAATGCCTCTAGTCCTTTATCAGAAGTCATAAGGACATGAGTTTCATCATCATCTTTTAGGCAGTTTTGTGAGGCATTATAACACTTTGATGAGCGAAGTGATATAGGAGTTTTTCAGCTGAGCTAAAAGTAATTTTATAAACCAGTTTTTCCTTAGTTGATTTTAATGGGAAACTGCTGCTGTTTAATGGTTTTTAGTGTTTAAAACTTTATATGGAAGCATGTGATTTGAACAGACTGTATTGCCAGTTCAGTTTTCTTGTTTTATAGTACAGTTTTCTTAAGATGGCAATAAAGAAATAATCTATATAGATCTGCATGGAGCCCTGGCATGCTGATGTGTTTTATTAGTTACTGTATACAGAACTTTGCAGTTATAATCACATGGTGGTCAGTGATCAGACCATTTCTTACAGAACATTCAACTTTTGATTTTTTTGGGGGCTGTAGTTGCAATTGTAAGGAAAACCAGAACAATTCAGTTTTTGAAAAAAAAAAAAACCACCACTAAAACCCATGGAGGAAATGACACGTCCCTCATTCTGTCCTGTCTAGTCTGGTGTATTTCTAGGTTTTTCACCCTGTCTAGTACACCAGATTTCTATGTCCATCTCTCTTCCTGGTTTACACTTCTAATTGTTTAGGTGTCTGCACCTGTCTTGGGCTTTCACTGGGTTCAGTTTCAACTCTTTAGTTTCCCTTTGTCCTTGCTGGTTATTGTACTATGTGTAGATTTTTTTGTCCAGTGTTAGTTTCATGGCTCACTTTCTCTGTCTCCTGTTGTTTCCAGTTTGTGTAGTTAGTAACTTGTTGGTTCTGGTTCACTTGTGTTTTATGTAACCTTGTTGTTAGTTTCTGTATCTGCTTGTTTTTGTAATAAAGAACCCTTTCACACTGGGACTCTGTTCCTGATTTCGCCATTGCAAAATTGTAATTTGTAATTGTAATGAATTTAATAAATCAGATTGGAAGGGAAAATTGTACACACGTTACCCATCTTGAGACTGTGTATAACTGTACCTAAAGTGCTAATTTAGCACACTGATGCTAGAAAAATGGACATTTTAAACATTTAAGGAAATAGTACAAAAGAAGGTCAAACTTCATCTTAAAAATTGCCTTGGATGAACCTTACGTCTTTTCTTCTTATGAGACGTTTATTCCTGTTTGGCCTGAGAGAATGTTCTGAAACAACACAGAAGGGGCTATGAAACAGCAAACTGGTCACCCAGCTGTCCAAGGAAATCACTTCTACACAATCACAAGCAAAGAACATGGTTAGCGAGGTAATCTTTTGAAAAGAGAATATAGAATGTAGGCCATTAATTTTTCCTAAAAGCTAAACATAACGTGCGCCTTGAAGTAAACTGACAACAATGTTGCACTTATGAAAGCATCCCCTAAATTATCCAATGTGAGAAATGCTTTAGATTCAAAGCAACATGCCAAAGGCAAAAAAAGCGAGAAAACTAAATTTGAAAACTGAAACAGACAATGTTTACAGACCGTGGAAATGATAAATTAACACATTAATATAGTAACAGCCACAGAAAAAAAGTATTTTTTGACTAAACTTGCTCATGACATGGTGCCAGGACATAGAACTAAAAATAAGTAAGATTGTTCTCTGGAAGATCACACAATATCCTGATAAAAATCACTGGAGAATGATGACTTGGGAAAAAATGCATTTACAAGGATTACTTTTGGCAACCATTTTTTTCCCAGAGAAATACCTTTCACTGAAGAAAAGGGCCCTCATTGCAGCATGTAGCTATGCCATTGCAGCATGTAGCTATGCCATTGCAGCATGTAGCTATGCCATCCTGGGAACCCACTCCCAGTTTGGGGCCCCAGGCAGCTGCCTGCCTTCCCTATCTCAGCAGTCTCTGAGGCAGATGAAACAGGGATCATGTATGTTGAAACGTCTAAAGTTCTGAAGGCTGAGGTCATCAGACATTTGTATAGCACGACTTCATGAGCTTGCATGGAGACTGTGACATACTGTTTAAATGGCTTTCCTATTCGTCAAACGGTGAAGAGAGCGTCGTCAGGATATAAGACGTAGGGCTGGATGGAGGGACACTAACTTCATTTTTACATTTTAGATTTGTTAAAGTAAATTACTATTAATCCCTTATTAGTCCCACAACAGGGAAATTTATCTGCATTGAACCCATTCCCTGAGGAGAACAGTCCAGCAGTCAGCCACAGACAGAGTCCACCGCTGGGAGTCCTGCTCAAGGACACACCTGGCTGCGCTGAGATTCGAACCGGGAGACTTCCGCACCCCAGCCAAATTAATGATATGCACAGATTATATTTTCATTTTGCAAAGTGAATTTTTCTGGTTTCAGAGACTGACATTTTTGTTTTATATGAAAAATGACACAGTAATTCATTTTCAATCATATTAGTCTCGATTCTGACAGATCAACAGGTGGCCATAATCCCAATAATGTGACAAAAGCCTAAATGTTTTGTTGTTTAAATTGTGGTTCTTCCAAAAATACAGTCAGAACAACAAAGTGTTTTTTCTGGTTGGGATGGGGGTCCCTTAAAAATGTATCTATATATAATTAAACAAGTAATCATAATTTACAAATAAACATAATACTGTATATATAACACACTATAGATTATGCTATGAATTTCAGTCTGGTGAATCACACTTTCCATACAAATCTTAATTGTGAAACACTTCCCTGAGCACACATGAATTTGGGATGTCTGTACTTTCTACTCAGTTATAACAAAAAGTAGAAATCAGCTTTAGAAAACATATAATGACCAAATATGGAAACACAATCTTATCACAGTAACAGTGCTACAATAACCCTTTCCAGAAATTTTATTTAAAGAATTTAATTAATTTATTTATTTTGATTTTAGAAGTGCATTCAAAATACGCAAGGGAAAAAAAAAGCTGTTTTTGGTTTGTATTAGAAAGCAGTATTGCACCATATCCTGTTTTTCATTTGAATGCTAATTTGGATATTATAGATAACACAGTAGGCAAATTTTTGTAGCCTCTTTAGGTGAACTTTTCTCATCCAAAAGACCATATCATCATGTATTTAGGAAGTCAGACCATCTCTTAATTTCAACCCTCTCTCCTTTGTTGAAATCCCTGGGCCAGTAGCTCACTAATAGTCCTGCCGTGCACCCGTGTGTGGCCTTCAGAGCTAAGCTGTATGTTTTATTACTGGCCCTTGCCTTTACGGAGTTCAGCGATACATTTCCTGCTGTACTGCATAAATGTTTGACAACCCCCTTTTGAAGATTTCCCAGTTTGGTGTTCAGACATCTTCAACACGAAGGGCTTGGCTGCCATGCTTCCTAACTGGCACATTTTCTGCTCTTTCACCTAGTATTACGTGTGCCTTTCTTTGGTGCTACCGTGCCCCTCTGCGCTCTGGATGAAGGTCACCTGCTGCCCTTGACATTCATCTTAGGTAACGGGCGTGTCGTCATTGGTAACGTTTGTCTGAGGATTCTTGCTGTTTTTCTCCTTACCCACAGACCATACCATACCCTATGGGTCTTGATCACTCTCATCTCCTTTTCTTCTCCTCTATTTTTTGGACCTTCTAATACCACAGAAAATCCTCTCCTCCATTTTTTGGACCTTCTGGTACCAAGGATAATCCCATCGATTTGTTCTAAAATAATTGTCTTCAATGCAAAGTCTTTACTAAAAATGCTTTTATTTTAAAGTGTACAGACATTCCCATTAATTTAACTAAAACACATTAATACATGTAAAAAAATATCAAAAAGTAAAAAACTTCAAAATAAATATCAGTAATAGCCCAAACATATATGCAATAATGAATACTGAATATAGATGCCGAATCCAAAAAGCAAACGTCACCTATAAAATACAAAATGTTACCCTCATCCTAAAACACAGTTAATCAAAGGGAACATTTGTTTTATTTTTTATTTTTTACTTTTTGAAAGTAAAATGTACAAATAAATACTTTCAAATTCAACACAGTGTGGGAGCAAACAATTATACAACAAAGGCCTCTTTGAGACAAGCTAACAAAAATGTGGAAAATTCCAAACTAAAAAGGAAATAGTTGAAGAGAAATTCTTCCAGTCTACAATAACATAGTGCGGGTACCATTTATCCAGAGCATTAGTGATAGGGTGAGGGAGGCAGCTTCAACCCCACTTGGAAAACCACTCACTGTGTATTCTGAAGCCGCATCTTCCCCATCGCTACCCTATGGTACCTTTTCTAATTGACATATAAACAACTGAACATTCACACCCTCACAACAAGGACTAATGTACTGTCAGATGATAGCTCAGTGAATACACAGGCAAATGCATTCCATTGCTGCTCTCAACACCAGTGTATATCCAGTTCTTTAAACACAGAACCGCAACAGCTACTTCAGTGAGCTGAGAGCAGGTGATTCCGTGCAAATACAGGGAGAGATGAATCCTCTCTCTCACTCTCAAACCACCTAACCTCCCGAGACCCAGTCTGTACACTTGTGTCCACGTGTTTCTGCATGTCTTCTTTTATTGACTTCAGCGACATATTTCCTGGTGTACTGTACAAAGGACATCCTGGACTTTCAAATGATACCTCATTTGTGGGGGTAAAATGCTGAAAACATCCCATTTCTTGTTGCACAAAATGGCTTAAATATTGCAATACATTTTCTTTTCTTGGGTCTCAAGATATAGAACATGAGGTAAATGTCCTACACGACATGTGCAAGGGCTCAGTTCCGACAGAGGAACCCATTCCAATTTTGTTACATTTTTTTCAAGTAATTAAAAAGCCATCAGTAGCTCTCATCATCATATTTATACAATTTTTTTTCAATTACCTTTTCAATTATCTTTTCAGCTGTATACTTTTGATTTAAATTAAGTAGCTCCTTAATAAGGTCATTAATGTCAGCTTTCAGTCCTTCGCGCTGCATCCATACCTTTAAAAGCTCATAAACACCATCATCGGAAGCAGTATTCGTAGTTTTAATAATATTATCGTTTACCCCTAAACCCCTGAAGAATCTTTTACGCAAGTCGGCACCCAGGAGCTCCCCAAAAAAGTCGAAACTCCTCATCAAGGAGACTTCACCTAGCAAGAAATAACAGATACATTTTGGTTAATATTGAACTCCATTAACCATCAATAAAGATTACTGTTAAAGAAACACAAAGTCAAAGGCACGTCATTTCTCTCCAAAACCTTGAAAACTTACCATCTAACGGACTAAGTTTTCGGTCCACGTCAACCTAAGGGGAAAAAATATATATAGCTGCTTTAAAAACGTGGCTTGAAAGTCTTTAAATGTTTGAGTAAGTTTCTGCATCTTCACCTGTAATACTGATTGGCTGTGTCTACCGGGGTCTATATAGTACAATACAGTAAATCGGGATTTCGTAACGTGATACAACTTTACCCCAATGAAGGAAGTGGTGAAACAAAAGAAAACAGAAAATAATAATAAAAAAAAAAAATTGTGAAGAAAAACTAGACTAAAAAATGGCTTTTTGAGACCGGTGTTGAGCTGGAGGACGGTGTTCTAACGCAGGCGAAGGCGACCAGCGGGGCGTGCCGCACGCTCACCTTAATCACGCACTGCCGGTGCGTCTCCGGACTGTGCCGAGGGGAGCTGGTCTGGGAGGAGCTGGTGGTGTTGGGCAGGCTGTCCCCAAGGCCCTTGTCCTCGTCCTCCTGGGTCGGGGACTTGAGCACCAAAGGCACCTCCTCTGGGGTGCACTGCTGCTCCTGCCGAGGTTCCTCAATCCTGGCATTCTGGCTGTTCTGCTGCTCCTCCGTGGAGCTGTCGTCCTCCGTGCTCTGAGAGGTCAGAACAGAGCGCGCTTAGGAAACGCCACATCGCACCTGCCTCACTTACAGCGCTAACTGTTACAAGCTTAAACCCCCCCTCCTCACCCCCCCATTAAGCAGAGTCACCTATGTTATCTCCTAATGTAGCCCTGTCGAAATCAGCCCTAGAAAAGCACTTCGCTTTGCGATGTTTAAGCGCTTAAACACACATAACAGTATCGGCATCCAGTGTTGAAACTCATAACTGGCAACTTATAACGTGAATTTCTGCTAACAGAACATTAACATACTTGCTGTAAAATAAATTAAATGATGGGCATTTTTCAATAATCAGATAGCTGCATGGCATAACTATGCTTGTTGAAGGAGCTAACAGTTAGCAGCTTATAAATTTTTAATACAACCTTTTAAAATCATGAAAAACAAAAAGTTTGGAACACTTACTAATGTTTGAAAACACTACTGTTTTCTAACAGCATGTTTGTACATAGCCACTGCTCGCAAATTACCCACAGCATTAAATTTCAAATGCATAGGATGAACTGATTTGCACTTTAAAAACAAAACTTAATTTTCTGACAAGTTTGGAACACACGGGGTCACTGCAGACTACTATAACGTAACTCAGAAGTCATAAAGTATTGTCTACTCATACCATTAGGAAAAAATAACTTACCACAGGAATTCTCACACAGTCTTTGTCACTTTTAATTTCTGTAACAAAAAAAGAATTTGTGAATATACAACAGTTAGAAAATACAAAATATGAGACAGTAAAAAAAAAAAAAAAAAAATCTAGAAAACACGAGACTTGTATGACTATTGCATCTGTTAAAAGGAAGAAAAGATCCAACAAAACCATCATCACAACTGGAATATAACTTCTACATCTCTCACCTGCTTTTTTGAAGCATGGCAGCTTTTTTCTGTAGAACCAAACGAACAGGATTCCAGCAACTAATAGTAAAACCACCACAATCGAACAGACTACTGAAAAACAAAAACAAGAAAAAAAGTCTTAAAGAAAACCACCAGGGAAAAATGTTGGCCACGGCTGAATCAAGGCAACCATGGGGCCACCACATCAATCAGGTTAACCGGGCTTGTTCAGAATTAGAATCAGAATCAGCTTTATTCACCAGGTGTGCGCAAACACACAAGGAATTTGTTGTGGCTTTCTAAGGTGCTCCTGGTACGTACATGCATACCTGCATACACACATACACACACATCAGGCATTAACAGTGATTATTTGGATGCATTGAAACATCAGAACACGCGGTGCTGGATTTTGTGGCATTTTCCTGTATAGAAATTAATTAGCTGTGTGCTCTGAGCTTAAACTCAAGTGTTGGTGTCCGCTGTGAC
This sequence comes from Chitala chitala, assembly GCA_025773905.1. Taxonomy (NCBI): domain Eukaryota; kingdom Metazoa; phylum Chordata; class Actinopteri; order Osteoglossiformes; family Notopteridae; genus Chitala; species Chitala chitala. The sequence continues at coordinate 8,996 of JABJVR010021758.1, forward strand.
CTACAGCTTGTTCAGAAGCCAGCTAACACAATCCCTAGGGTTGGAAAACCCTGCCAGTAACTGCCTGTTGGAAGCATCTCTGAAGTTATTCCACTGTGAATATCTTTACTAAAAGTATATCTTTGCTGTTCTACGTTTGGTCACTGCAGTAACGTACTGTACTCCAGCCAGCAAGTAGAATCCCACCACACTGCGACTCCCTTATCATCACTGTCAGTTAATGGTAAGTAAACATTTTAAAAGTTAAACATTTTTTAAATAATGCTGACAGTCCACACATTCCTGAAAAAAACAAGCTGCTAAAACAGACAGAGGAACAGTACCTTCAGCAACTGGAAAACCCACTGCTGAAGGTGGAGTAGGAGTGGTCTGGGTTGGGAGTCCTCTTCTGCAAACAGTGTTGGAGGTACTTGTACACTTCTGTTCCTCTTCCTCACCATCTTTGCACCTAGTTGGATTGGGGAGGTTAGACGTGACCACAGTGATATGCTGACCATACGCTTAATGTGTATTTTTATAATTATTGTTTCAGCAGCAATTAGAGAATCTGATTGGAGTGGCTTGCCTGGAGCATTTCTTGCACACTTCACACGCTTGTTCCGGCTCACAGAAGGTGCCCGGTTTACACTGGCACTGAGTGTCTCGTGTTGGAATGCACTGTTCCACCACTACTTGATCTGCAAACAAGTAAATTTTAATTATGACTGCAGAAATACTGAACAATGCAAAGAGCAACATTTTAAGCATACATGCTCACGTACATGTTGTTAAACCGAAATAACTGACTCTAGTAAATACTTTGTGCTCTTCGATATAAAATAACTTTGTATCTTAGACAATTTTGCCATTTACCTGTATAAGAAACAAATGGATTATAAAGCAGTTCAACACACCCCCTTCTTTTCAATTAAATCTCAAACATAAAAACAGTTCTGCTGTAGATTAAACAGATGGTTCCCAAAATAACACAAATTACATGTTCTGCGACCTACTATATAAATCAGATTTCAGCTGATATGGTGAAATTGAGTTTGTGTGCAACTGGTGTTAAAGTAGCATGAAGAAAGACAAAGTTGATCATTTTCACCTCTAAACCAATTGCAACACATTTGCCAGTTTGCTCTTTTTTAAAACTCTTCAGGTGCCCGTTTACCAACAGCTATGATGCCCTATAAGAAACATTCTGAAATGTCCTGCATAAGTACGGATTTGCATCAAGTCGGATCACATATGTACAGAACTCCCTGTATTTTTCCCCTCTCAACTACATTTCTTTACAATAATCAAACTAGCCAATAAACTAGACTGAAGGACAACAAACCATATCACAGCAACTAGCATAACTAATACAGCTTAACTAAACTAATTAATAAATTACAGCTAATGTCTTGGATATTGTTTCCCTAGGTTCAGCAAAATGTCTTCACAGCTTACATAAAACACTAATGGACTGTGAAGGAAAGGAGAGCAGCTGCTCCTTAAGAACATACCAGACTATATGACTAAGACCAGAGTCAAAAAAGGAAACCAGCGGTTTCTGGGCCAAGAAGTGCCCTACAGTACCACGGAGCAGTTACAGAACCGGCTGAGGTCTGCCCACTGAAACAACAGAGACGCAGGCAGCCCACACACATGCACTAACACCACGCCTGTGTGCATTTGAGGACGTTACCTTTGCGGCACGTCGTGCACTGGAGGCACCGTCTCATCCCGTTCAAATGCTCCGTGTATGTGTTGGATTCACAGGGCACGCACGTTCCCTTCTCCCAATTCCCACTGCAGGGTTTGTCCACACGGGTGCCTGTTTTAAAAACATGACACGCATTGTGTGTGCAGTTATGCAGAAAAGTCCATGTAATGTACAGAACAGATTTGTGACATTATGCTACATTGTATCAGACCAGTAGCCCAATAGTAATTTTAAGTACTGTGTTAATTTATAGTTACTTATAGTTATTTGGTAAAAGAATGACCTCAACATCTAAGTGGCAGAGAATTTACAAGAGGACACATAATGGCTTGACTTTTCCATCTCGGTAACACGCAACACGCTTGTAACAGTCATCAGTTAAATTTCTAATCTTGATTTAAGATATCCTAACACTGATGATTTATCTTGAAAAACAATTCAAGTTTAATATGACAGTCATCAGTTAAATTTCTAATCTTGATTTAAGATATCCTAACACTGATGATTTACCTTGAAAAGCACCATATGCCTGCTATGTTCATTCTAGAGATAAAAAAAAAAAAAAAAAACTACAAATCCTTCTTGCAGAGGGGCTTTAACACAGGAAAAGAAGCTGAGGTACAAGACTAATATGCCAGGATTACTTAGGTCCTTAACAATCACTAATTAAGCAACGATACTGCATCAGCTTTTTCTCAAAGACCTAATGTAATCTGTTACAGCCCCCATCGTGTTATCGTACCTTCATCTTGGCACTGTCTGTGCATTACACATCTGTATAAAAACAGGCCTTGGATGATAACAGGAACACACACTCACGCACCAGACTACGACTGTTTTCTGCGTTCACATTTCCTTACCGGCTTCACAGTTCTTGCAGCAGAAACTCTCATATGGGTACTCTTCATTTTCCACACACAAGACCTGGCTGGAAGTTTTGTTCCTCTCCTCGCTCCCCGTCAACTCCGACCTGTGGCTCGATTGAGCGGCGGTCACGAGGACCTCGACCGATATTACAAATATAATCTGGGAAAAAGAATTTTGCCAATTAGAAGCATGTAGACAAAGTCAGGATTCTTTCAAACAAGCCACGCCCATGCCATCACTTGGTTAATTCAAAACATCTGATCTGAACATCTACAGAAGAGGAAATTAAAAAATGAGCCCTGAATGACGAAAAAATACACAACAGAAAAGTCTGTGTTTGCGTCATATACCACAATTGATGCAACAAAATGGATTGCAGTAAATTAAGGAACCTGCCAAACAATCACAATGACGATTTTCTTCAAGCCCATTACAAACTAGCAAAAATGTATTCCTCAGAAAAATGCAAGACGGTTCCTTGAAGTATAGTTTGGAGACACATTGTGTCTGAGACCTCTACCTCTGTTGAGGGCAGGATTTTCCACTATAGCACATATGGCTTCTTTCACTCCCCTCTTAAACTATCCATCTTCTCTGTCCAAAATGTATACATTACAGTCCTTGAATGTGTGACCTTTATCCTTCAGATACAGGTACACTACTGATTCTGGTGTGATTCTGCAGTGTTGCTTCTCCTGTGTAGAGGCTGTCTGGTCTTTCCAATGTTGAGCTCTGAACACTCTGCACTGCATTGGACTATATGCGCCATGTTGCTCTTTTCGTGTTTTTGCGTCTGATCCTTTGGATGGGTGAGTCTTTGTCTCAGGGTGTTAGTGGGTTTGATCTGAACAGGTATGTGGTGTTTAGCAAATATACTTTTTAAGCTTCTCAGACACACCAGCCATGTAACAAATTACAAGGTTTTTTCAACTAACTCTGAGCACATTTCTGTCTGTAGTCCTGTTGGAACTGGATGCTGACTTGATAAAGGCCAACTTTGGGTATCTGCAGGCCTCAAGAGCTGTCTTTGTGTGTCTCTCTTCCTTCCTCTTACCTTCCATGGAGGTGGGGATGTTTTCTGTCCCATGGTATAATGCCCTGATGACTCTTAGCTTGTATTGAGAGGGGTGGTGGGCATGAAACAGCAAGTACTGGTCTGTGTGTATGTGGGTATTCTGTAGACTTCTACTTCCAGGTCACTACCTGTCCCTATGAGAATTGAACAGTCCAGACAGGCCAGACTGTTGTCCTTGGTGTCTTTCTTGGTGAATATTTGTGTCTACTATGTTTATATGGTCTGTGAACTCCTGTACTGTATTGTCCAGAAAATAACTTTAGAAGACAACATCTTGGAGGATCAATTTGGGATTCATACAAACTTTCATATGACTGAAGAAGCTAGATGGATGACTAGCAAAACATTCTGAATTTAAAAGTCCAGTTGATATGACTCAGGTTTAAATATCAAATAACTTCACCTGGATGACTGACAATCTTCACTGATCTATGAACTCATATAATCACTGACAACTAAAATACATCTTGGCAGGTTAATCCAGGCCTTTCCATTTGTATGTGAACTTCACTGAGAAAACTATAATTCAAGAAACTCTGTATTCCATCAATACCCTTTTTGTACTCCCCCCCCCCCAGTTCTCTGGTGCTTCTGGCCACACACCACACTATTCCACACAGGCCTGCATGTGTACTTAAGGCAGTGGTTAAATTTTCTAAAAATTTCATGTATTGAACATTGTTCCATGTAGCCAAATTTAGCTTCTCTGCAAGACTCTTGCATGTTTACTTAAAGTTCAGCCTAACTGGTAGACATGCCTCAAATGTAACACATGGTTTAAAATTATTAATTGGGGTTTATTTTACAGCTGGGTTGCTTTTGAGGGGAACTTGAACGGCGCTGTTTTATGACTATGACTCCCCTGGCATTTGTGGAAACAGCCGTGCCTTGTTACTACAAGGGAGTTGTCCTGGACTCCAACACTGTCCTAGTCTCTTAGCACACGTCATTATTTCCAAAGGCCAGGCAAAGTGCAGCAACCAATAGGAGCACAGGAACAATTGCACCATTCTGATTTGTCTAAACAATCAAAGTGTTTGGGAGCACCACAGGAAAGCCAGAATGAAGATAAACAATTTTAAGGAATAAGGATCCTTGGACAAATATTGAAAATGTCAACCTGGAAATTTAAAAGCCTATAATCCAACATTTAGCCAACTAACACCTTTAACTAGGCTTACGTACAATATACAAAAAACTGTCCTTCCAAACAGACACTGTCAGTACAATAAACAAACTGTAAATGTCAGATCACTTAACATGAACATTCCAGGTGTTTTGTGCTTTCAAGCAAGAAACTCAATTTATGTGTGGGCATAGTGGCCGATTTCCTGTTTTCATTTTACTACGTTTGCAATCTTTGCATCCAATCAGCCAGGTACTTTCACGTTTTTGCTTCAGTCACAACAGGTGTCGTGTTACATGTAAAACCTTTAAGCGTCACTTACATTAACTGAAAGGTCATATTCAGAGGTAAGGAGCATGACAGGCACAATGTTTTATCAGTTCACACCGACTACTCATATGCAACATGATATCTGGAGAAAACAAAAACGTGTTCTGTAGCATAAAAGTCCTGTAAACATCTTGTCAAGGTCTCCATAACCACTGGTCCTTTCATTGTTCTAATCTACACTTGCTGAGCTGCCCTCCCGCCCCCGTCTAATGCCCCTCCTCCCTCCCTCCATTATGTCACCGTGTCTCTTCATTCCAATGCCACTGAGTCACCAGATTCCTCAACACACCCATCCATAGGAACCTGCTCCTCTCACAGCTTTGTAAGCAAAAATAAAAGTAGATGCTGGAATCGTAGCTCAGATGTACAGTTAAAATGTCGGATGTGTCTGCGCCGTGTACCCATAACATCTGCACTATGTCTGCTTAACAAAGTCAAGGTCTACATGAGAACAAGCGTTAATGGAAAGAAAAGCTCAGTATGAAGTACTTAAAGTGAGACTAAGGCAGTTATTTCTCAACAATAATTACTTTTGTCTTCCTAATAAGAGGTGACAGAGATCTGCCTAATCACAGCAAATTATACTGTTGTACACACTTATTTACAATAATCTGTCTGTGTTTTTCTACCTACAATGTAGACTTTGACAGAGCTTAGAAAATGCTGTTCACTTAATTGCAGTCAATAAAAATTTAAGTACCCGAGCAGTATACTATAGGCTATTGAAATAGAGTCCTGAGTACACTTAATTTTGTTATCCCAAGTGTAGAGAGTCCAGTGGCACTACATCTAATTCATAACAGATGACTTCAATCAGTTGTCAGACAAGGAAATGCATGTTGCCTTTAATTATTACTTTACTGCAGGAAGAGTCCCTTTTAAAATTCAGGTTTGTCACTTATGAGTTCTGCTCCTTTCATCATAGTGGTGTCTCACTTTACTTTTCTACAAATATAAATAATTTTCTAGGTAAAATGAATACTGAACAATGACAGGAAATATTTTGCTGTTCAACAGATAAAAATTCAGCCACATAAACTACTTCTTCAGTGAAGCAGAGGTAGACATCAAAAGCAGACACTAATTGTATTTAATTACACAGATACGTTAATATTTAAAAAGTTATACATGTATAATATATTGTTACAAGTAAAATACCCTGCCCTGTGATCTGAATTCTAGTACGAAATAAAATGAATCAGTTCTGAACAAGTCCTGTATCTGATTTCATGAGAACAGAGGAAACAGAAATACAATGCAGGTTCCATACACAGATCGCAGGGTCATTTAGACAGCCAGGCATGTGAAGATATTTTTAACTCCTGGAGTTACTAGATTTCCTGCTGTTTCCCCACTCCATGCATGAAAGAGGCACTTCTGCTTGAACCCACACAGTTTTATGAAAAAAGGATGAGCCCACTCAGCTACATGACCCGTTGAACTCCTGTGCAAAACGTGCTGACCGAACCCTTGTCCTGACATCCTGAGGTTACTACAGTACGGTAATTACTCACCTCATCTACACATGCATGCTGTTTCAGACTCAGTCAACACCTTTTCAGAGCACTTTATGAACTAAGAAGAAACCACTTACAATTCCAAGACTACAGTGCAGTAACAGAAGGTCCTTCAACAAAATAAGACTGTATTTAGTGTTTTCGAAGTCCTCCCATTCTATCTTTCCATACAGCTTTTTTCTTCACAATACATTGAACTTTCTTTTCTCGTTCTAACAAGTGGTCTAATTATAATGCATAACTCATAATCCTAAAAAGGAAGGTATTTATGTCTAAGAGGTAGTTACTCAGAATTATTAAATTAATATTCCATTTAGAACTATACAAACTTACAACCTAAAGTTCAAAGTTGTTGCTTTGGCTAGAAATAAAATACTCTGCAATTCAATAATTTAGAGTAACCAAAAATGTCCAACTAGTTTTGTCTTTTTAACAGCATCGGTGAATCACAAGACAACACGTCTACAATTTATACAAATCAACATGAGCCCAAAATGTATTAACCTTCAACCTTTACAACGATCTGACAGACTGCAATTAACAGATCTCCAATTTCATTCCTTGAAGTGGCCCACTTCAAGATAACCATAGTCCCAGTGCATTACTTAAATGAAGAAATGAAGAAGCTCCATAACAGGTCTTTTGAACACTGCTCAGAGGCCTATCCTAGGCCATAATACCAGAAAGCCCCCCAAAGCCTCAATGGTCACTATGGGCATTTTTTACACCTTGAAACGTCACTGGTTATACAATTTAAGATGCCATGGCGCTGAAAGACTTGCGATAATCTCGTATCCTATTGCTTTTAATCTGCCTCCTCCGCCCTTCCCCCACTCTCTCACGGGACATCGACCCTCCGCGCATGCGCACGCGCACGCACACGCATACACACGCGTACATACACGCGTACATACACGCGCACAATCTACACTGCATATAAAGCACACGTTAACAGAATTCATATATCAAATTCTGTGACGTCAAATGTTCAGTATGTAGGCCCGAAAACAATAGAGGCCGTGGCGAGTTTAAGTACGGCACTACAGTCGTCATTAATTACTCGGGTTATAAACGTTGTATTTCCCCCATCTAATATCTGAACGATACAACCAAAGTACGGAAATCTTTTAGGCCTTTCCATATATGTGCAAAAGTGCACCCACAAATCATTTAGGTTCACTGTAGTAAAAGACACTTTCAGTAGTAAAATCACACACTTAAGAGCACCGGTGAACAAGTTGAGACATATTTGGACCCACTGCCAGGTCCTGTCACAGCGCATTTACAATGACCCATTTACTGTGTATTCCAGTTCGGCTCTTCATTCCTAAAATCCCATATAAACCGCTGTATAAACGGGCAGATGTTTCTCTGTGAATGCGTTCCCACGTTTTATCTCAAACATCGCATAAATGTAACTCTTAAAAGTAAAATACTTTGAAGAGCTACATTTAAGGAATGTTTTCGATATGTAAAATGTATCTTGTTCAGAATCGCACTACGGACGTCACGCCGGGCTGTCGGGATTCCCGTGAAGAACATTTTCTCCTATGCTTTCTGACATTTGAAAATGTCTGCCCAGACTTTGCCCTCATACTCCCGGGATTGCCAGGCTGTTTGCGAATGTCCGATGGCACATTTGCTTCGTGTTTCACGGTGCAGGGACACTACTGTAAATCGCTTTAGTTAATTTAACAAAGGTTCACGACTCCCAATAAAAACTTAAATAACTGATAAGATGGATCATGTAAAATAAGTTAAGGAACAGATCTGAAACAAACTTGGACCGTGTAGAAATATAACCAACGACAGCATCAAAATTGACCAAACTATACGAACGGTTGTCAGACCGCCCAGCAAATCTCTAAAACAGTATTTCATTAATGATCGCAAGTTAAGGGTGACGCTCGGGAAACATACTTACGATATATTTAACGAAGTTCATTGTGTTTGAAGAAGTATTCAAACTTTCGTTACAGTGGAACATGTAACATAAAAAAGTTAGGAAAAGAGGATATACATCCTATTTTTCGAACAAAAAAATGTTTAATCCTGTGGATCCTACAGACAGACCGCACACGACAACTCCTCTACTTCGTTATTCCGATCGTTCTCTTTTTTCAGGAGGGGAGGGTTCAGTTTTATCTACAAATAAAGGAGTTACTAAGGAGCTCACTGACGTCAGATCAGAAGACTTGAGAACCACGGTCAGAATGGTGTCATGTTACTTTCGCCAAAATTATGGGAGTATCGTGCCTTTTTTCCCCCCAAAAATCGTCTCACAAAACTGGCGAAGTAAAGTTGTGTAGAATGCATTATGAATTTATTTTCGTTTTTTTGCACCCGAGGTTTTTTTTTCCCAGAAATTATCCATTACTCTTGATTTTTTTGTGCATTGGTCTTAAATGAGGTTTAATTCAAAAATATGTTTTTGTGTCATATTACACACAGCGGAGATAAAAACAAATGTTTTGTGGAGTATTGTATTTAGAAGATAGCGTTACTTTGTGTCTGCCTTTGTCCTTTATTAACTAAAGATAGAACTAGTATCGTAATAGCTTTAAAAGTATTACCGTAGTTGTAACAATACATTGTCTGACAATTTAAGAAATAGTTAATCTATACGAAACTTCAATCGGAAATGTAACATGTAACTTTTTACGTCTTTTATGCCCATTATCTTTTGCAATGTATGATGCAACATGCCTGCAATGTATTGTGCAACATTAAAAAAAAAAAAACACCTGATACACTCCTTTATTTGTCGGCAGTGCACTTTTTTGCAATTTTTTCCCTAGTTGACTATAGCCAAACATAACCGATTCATCTGTCTAGTTTTGAACGTTTTTATTTTGCACGAAATACAGCTTATTATATGCATAGCGACAAAACTACAATAAGAGTTATCGAAAATTGATTAATTGAATCAACATATATTACCTATTTTCACAATTTTAACATTACACTGTTTCACAATGTATCCATATTAGGATGTATGAATCCAAACCGATGACGTAATGCTTCAAAATTGTGATGATGATGCATGTACTGTATTAGAGTATGTGGCATTTCTTGTTTAGCCTGTTGGTTTATTAAAACAAAGTAAACATCATATGTTATTCATATGGTTGTGCGCAACAATAAATCTTTTAGTTTTAGCTAGCTACTTCTCTGGTTATATACATGCTATTTAACCATTAAATATTCTCCCTGCCAGGAGAGTTTATAGCCGTTGAAATGTTATAACTATTTCTAGCTATTTTTTCTCTTTTTATAGCTTTTATACCATTTTCATTAGTAGATCCTGGCTCAACTGCCTGCAGCAGCTTGTCGTGACCATCCATGCATGCACTGTTGTCAGCAGGGCCGGTCCTGGTATAGGTCATATAGGCAAATGCTAGGTGTGCTGTCCATCCGAATGAGGGAAAAAGAAAAGGGGACCTGCTGAAATCTTGCCTAGGGCACCAAACTGGTCAGGGCTGGCTCTGGTGGACCATGTTGTTTCTTGTCTCTGAATAACACAAATTTGTGTAGATATCAATATTATACATTTGATAAATAAGAAAGCATTTGTTTTTTTATCCCTATGTTGTTAAATATGGTGTTACCGTTGTTTTGTTCCTTTACTGTAGAAATTAGTCTGCATGTTATGGCAAAACTCTTTCTTATTATGGTCATGCCAGTGAAGCCTGTTTGAAATGGACTGAACTGAGGGAGCGACAAACAAACAAACAGAACCATAACTTGACAAGCCAGGGAGTTTACCTTCATTTTTAAATAAACACAACACATTCTAGTCACCAGCAAATTACTCAATATGTCAGTCAATGTTTTAAAGAGTCTTTAATATGTCTTTGCCACATGTAACATTCTGTAGTTTTTCTTTCTTTTTGTAGCCAAAGCATACTAGGAACAAAACTCAAACTTGAGAGAACACAAACCGAATCTTCATCTATGCATCCATTCATTCTCCAACCACTTCTTTCGAGTCACAGATGGCCTGGAGCCTAACCCAAACAGCCTAGGGTGCGAGGCAGGGTGCACTCTGGATAGGGCACGAAAATATCACAGGACACACATGGGAGTTTAAGGCCCACCTTATCAGCATGTTTTTGTCCTATGGAAGGAAACCACACACATGCACAGGAAGAGTATGGAAATGCCAAGCACAGGTTTTACACACAGGGCCAAGAGGCAGATTTTAACCCGCATTCTTGGTGGTGAGCAGACACACCACTACCCAGTGAGCTACCATGCTGTCTCCAGCTGAAAGTTACGCCAGTCAGATCAGTAAATAGCGCAGCCTATGTTGTAGAGTCTATGTCAGTTGAACTGCAGTAGACAGTTTAAACAAAAAGAAATGTTGTATGTTAAATCATGCAGAAAGGAAATAACACAGCTTTATTATTATTATTATTATTAGGCATATTCATATTATTATGCACCTTTCTAGCACTCAAGGTCACCGTACAGAAAAGAAGCAATGACAACATAAAATACAACAAATGGTACAGCTTAATGCAATATAAGATTCAGTGTTGATGTGATGTTAAAAATATTGTATCAGCATTGATTTGCATGACCTCAATCAGTCTCCATCCATCCATGCAATCCGTCCATCCATTCAACACCCAACAACTTATCCTGTTCATGATTGTGGATGGCCTGAAGCCCATTCCAGCACCCTGGGACACCCCCGCCAGGGTGCCAACCAATTACAGATCAGTATTTAAATTAATAAAAATATTAAACATAATTACAGCTATTTCAATTACTTAAAAACGTATTAGATTAACAGATGTATGTAGTGAAATGCCATTAACAGCAACGTCCATGGGTGTGAGAACAGCAGCCGACAGCCAACTGAATGTATATATAATATTAAGTGCCTTGACTAAAACTCTACATCAGTCAGTCATTTTCTATACCACTTATTCCTGGTAAGGGTCGTGGGAAGCCTGGAGCCCATCCCAGAACACATAGGGCGCAGGGCAGGGGACACCCAGGGCGGGGCGCCAACCCATCACAGGGTACACGCACACACTACAGGCAATGTGGAGACACCAATCAACCTAACCCACATGTCTTTGGACTGTGGGAGGAAACCAGAGAACACAGAGAAAACCCACCAAGCACAGGGAGAACATGCAAACTCCACGCACACAGACCCAAGGGGGGAACTGAACCCCAGGCCTGGAGGTGTGAGGCAACAGTGCAATAAGTTTGAAAAAAAAATTGCTTACAAAATTAGTATAAGAAACATACAAACACTCAAATGCATTAATACTAAAGTCACAATGAGTAAACTACTGTATTTGTTTTCCCATCACCACACTGATCCTGGTGTAGGGCCAGCTACACCTCTATTTAACAGAGCTGTTGGTCCTTTAAGGACTGTGGTGGTGTTTGTTCCTTGGTTACAGTTCTTCCATTTCCTGCTGTAGGTCAACACATTCATTCATTCATTCATTCACTTTCCATACCACTTATTTTACACAAAGGTCATGGGGGGAGCCTGGAACCTATCCCAGGGAGCTAAGGGCACAAAGCGGGGGACACCCTGGACAGGGTGCCAATCCAGCACAGGGCACAATGGCACACACACGTGCACACCCATTCACACACTATGGGCATTTTGGAAATGGCAATCAGCTTACAATCAGTTGAGAATACACCTATGAAATAACATACTTTATGACGCAACTGTAACAATCTGCCTGTGGGTAACCACGCCCCCCTCATTATATTGTTTTGGTCTCAGTGGTAATGTGTTCAAGTGTGGCAGTGTTTTCACATGGTGAGGGTTTGGGGGAACACTGTAAGACTCTTTTTTGCCTCCTGCCTGATTGCCAGTTGTTAGATGAGGATGCGTGTTGACAGTCAGTCTTCCTTGTATGCCAGCTGGTCTAGTGTACCAAGTGTATTCTGTTATATTACACACTCATCCTAGCGTGCCCTGTTCTGTGTTGTTTACTTCTGCCCTATTGTACTTCTGATGTTCATGTTCTCCTGCCTGGTTCTTAGTCTTTGTGGGTACCTTACTGGTTTCCTGTGATCTCCATTATTGTGCCTTTCTAAATAAACTGTGCTCCTGAGAGGAGACCTGCTTCTCATTCTCCTCGCCTCCTTGTCTGGCCCCATGTTACAACAACACCCTGGAACTCATAATTCTGTGATGGTCTACAAAAGGGTATTAAGCCTGTCTTTCAGTTAGCATGTTGTGTTTTAGAAGTGATTGTGCATTGTTGATTGAACCATATTCAGTTCAATTCAATTCAATTTATTTTATTTTTATATAGTGCCTTTTACAACAATGTGCCTCAAAGCAATATGATTCATTTGTTTCATTTGTTGATTATGGTACCTTCTCTGCCCCAAATCATCTATCTCGATATTAAGGTAACTGAGGAAAACAAAAAATTCAAAAAGGTTTTTTCTACCTTGGGACCTTTGAAAAACAAGAGATCTCAAACAGACCTGGGGGAATTGACTATTTACTCCCCAACACAATAATTCACTTAATGATTTAAAACTATGCAAGGTTTATGAGAGCCAGGTAGAGTTCTGTTTTGGAAGGACACGAGATTTAACAGACGAAGAATAGGCCATGGAAATCTTTGGTCTACAGGAAGGAACAGAAGCATCTAGAGAAAGATCTTACTGCACAAGAAGAACAAAAAACACACAAACTGAGAGTTTCTTCAGGGTGTGCTGTCACACATTTCTGAGGATCAAAACCAAAGCCACAGCTATGGAGACCAGTAGAGCCCAATGCCTATGCTGCTAATACATAAAATGCTTTGAAACAACTTGTTGCAAAAGGCACTATATAAAAACAAATTGAATACATACAACTTGCTAATGTAATAATCTGAAGTTTAGAATTTAGTGGATTTAAGTACAATGCCTGTATTTGTTGTATCTGTCTTAGGAATTTCAAAATAAGTAAAAATTATTTTGCACCTTGCAAATTAGCATATATATGATTATTCTGTATATGTGCTATTATACATAATTTTAAAATGCTTCAGTAGAACATGTTTTGTAGGCCTGCTTGCTGTGATCTGATTTAATCTGGCCTCAGGAAGCAGGGATTCAGGTTTTGTAGGTCCCCGAGGGCAGCCCCAGTAATTGTAATGCTTTAGCTCCTCTATCGTTTGTTATGGATGAAAAGAAAAACAACGCACAAAAGCATAATATGGAGTTTTTGGTTGACGTAAGAAAGACACTAAGGCAAAAATATTTACGTCAATCCTGAAGATTACTAAGAGGCTGGCATTCATCCAAATTTGATAAAAACTGGAAGAATGCAGTCAAAGTGTCAGGTTCTTCAGGTGCAGGATTCCACAAAAGGAACTACACAAGTACAGAAACAGATATCCCCACACCCACACATTTGCACACAATACTCACCACCAAAAGTGGTGAGCTATAATTAAATGTAAAAGAGGCAGCCACTCGGCTCAGTTGCTCAGTTGCTGTAGCCCTCCCCTCGTCATTGGCTTCTAAAACGTAGCTGACATGAATCTGAACCCCCAAGGAAAATATTTCACAGGAATATGGTTGTCATAATGTATGTGTATACAAATTTAAAATCCATTTTATTATCTGTAAACTATTGGTTTATAGCACTTCTGCTGGAAGGGACAGCTGCAAATGTGAAAATGGAGGAGAAAAACAGGCAGCCATAGAAAAAGAGCTAATTTTCTACAGACAATCAGTTTAGAAATTACACACTGTACACATTTATATTCAGGTGTTTTATTGACAGTTCTACCCACAATGATTTACAATTAGTCTCAATTTATAGACAGAGCTGCAACTTTATTTTGTAAGAATTCAAATGAAGCGTCTCCCTTAACTTCATCAGCAGAGCACTTACAGGAGTTCAAAAAGCAACCAGCAGTTCAGGAGTATACATTCCTAAGTACAGTACAGTATATGTTAAAAACATTGCTTGACCACAGCCTTGCAGCTGTAGCTAATATTATGCTGGGCTCACTTCAGAACTAAATTAATATTTGTGTGTGAGTACTTGTGTGTGAGTCAATGACATGACGAGTATTGATTTCTCCTGACAACAGAAATGGCAAAAACTTAAAACTGGGATGTAATTAGCATGCATAATTAATAAAGTCGGAAGCATGGGGGCTGTAAGCATCTGTGCCTCAGACTCCAGAGTTGGGCTTAGAGTCTACTGTGTATATGGTTTGTATAAGGTCCCTGTGCACATGGGGCTTTATGCTACTTTCCTTGCACAGAAAAAGCACGTAGGGCAGGTTAATTTGGGATTCTGAACTGACTTTGTGTGTGCATGTGTGTCTGTGCGTTTTTTTTTTTTACGTACTGCTCAAAGTCAGGCTGCAGATTGACATTAATGTGCAAATACACAAATATTGTATCAACTTCTGAAAGGCAGGTAATTGTGACACTTTCATTTAAATGTCTCCGGAGAAAAGTAACTAGCTTCACAAAAGCCACTGAGGCAAAAACAGCATGTTCTCCTTCCAGTGCCATATGCTGACCTTATTGTTCTTTACACAGATGAAAATAAATAAAGTACTAATGTCTTATAGACAACCTACAGTTTGCACTGTGCAGAGATTAGCGTAAACCGGATAAATGATTAAGTACAAAAAATATTTTGTATATAATGTTAAATGTATAACATTAATCAATGCAAAAATGTTATAGTATTTGCAATGACTGTAATACAATAAACAAATAGCCCTACAAATGTATTTATCTGTTTTCTGTTGTACAGTTGTACTTAATGACATGACTAAATTTAGCTTAAAAGGAAAGAAAAATTGACAACTTTTAAAACTGAACATCTTGCTTCCAATTAAAACAAATAAATAAATAAATAACCTGAATGTTAGTTGTGTACAGTTAGTTTCTTCCTTGTACTTTATGAACTACAATGGAGAGGAAAAAAAAAACTTACATAGGTTGCCAAAAAAAAAAGTAGTTCAGAAGCAATTTTATTGCTATCACCTCTGCAAGTTCAGGTGTGCAAAGATTCCAGTAAATTAGTGAAGAGGTGCATGAGTCATATGGTGTGACAAGTCAGCTGACTGCCCCCCTCACCCCCCTCTTTGCCCCTCCCCTCCATTACACCTATGTGTCTCTACTTTTCATAGAACTCAAGTGGGGTAATTAGAGCCATCACTATAGTTACTATGGGAACTCAGGGAGTGACAAAATATTGTCTTGGGCCTCTGGTAATTTCCCTTGTACAAATGATTGTGTGAAGAGTTTTTATTTGTAACTCAGAGGTAAATGAATATCCCTTTCAACATTTAAAATTATGCTTTAAAGTTTATTTTAGGCACATTTCACGATTAAGCGGTTTTAATAGCATAGCGTTAAATTCTGTGTATACACACCAGTGTTTGAATGTGCATGAACAGAGGTTTTCAGTCAAAGTGAGACAGGGCTATGACCTATGAGATGACAAAAGTATGTTGGTATTGCACGGTGCTCAGAGTGTAAACAAAGGCATAATGCGTTTTGTATTTTTGTTGACAGGTAAGTAAAAGGACTTTTCTCAGATTGCCCTATTTTTCCTATTGCCCCGCGGTTCACATGATTCTCATTAATTGCCGCCACAGTTCGCCCCCCTCGCACTTTGACGAAAACACAGGCGCCTTGTGTGTTCTGGACCGAATGGTATGCGGGGAGAGTGGGTGGCTGGAAGCGCTTTCATCCGGCTTGGAATTAAAACATCTTAAAACAATTTGAGTGACTGCCTTACAGTGTGAGCATGTAAAGGAATGAGTTCGGCATTAAAAATTGGATCGGTTGCCTGGGTGGGACCTCGCTGTAACTGGTTAGGACCAGACTGCGAACTGAAGTAATACTGTCTGACTCACCAGAGTCGGCAACATCAAAGAATGCGATTCTGAAAAGATATGTATAGCTCTGAGAGAAAGGAATCAGCTCAGTTACCCTTTCTTGCATATATAAAGGGACACATTTTGTATGTAACATAACGCTACTTTTTTTTTTTTTTTTTTTAATAAAGTGTTTGGCAAATAAAAACTTTAAGAACAATATTCTACTGCACCCACAACACTGGAGGGCTGGTATACAAGAACGCTAACAGCGGCGGGAAAGGCAGGTCCGTGCTGCGCAAAATTTGGGTGCCACCTACTGGCTGTTAACAAAGAAACCATTGTAAATAGGCCTACTGAAAAACTGCACAGGACAGGATCCCGTGATGAGTGAAAACGTTTAGTGCATGGGTAGACCTGGGAAAAAAAATTAAATTTAAGCTTTAATTAAATTAACTCTTAAAGGTACAAATATCAGGAAACAACAAACAAGACTGTGTCAACCTGTCCATGATTTCCACAATGTGTTAAAATGAGAAATCAGTACCAACGGTTGCTGTTTCTATAGTCGTAGGTCAGCATCTGTAAAATAGGAGCATAGGAGTGAAATACATTATCCCACTGTTTTACATATGACACAAATCAGACTTGTCAGACTCAGAGTTTAAACCGATTTAAACAACAACAAAAAGTGAAAGAAAAAGACCAGAGTCAAACAGATGTATGTAAAAGCAATATGTGTCGGATAGAAAAGCAACACAGTACAGAAGGTATGTTGAAAAAATACAATGAACATACTGTACTTCAATACAACATTCAATGACTCTCTGTCCTGTATTGACAATTCCTGCTAGGTAGGCCCTGCAGGGCTAAGTACAAAAGCAATTCTTTAAAGTATTATTCATTTAAAATACAAAACATAAATCCTGTGTTGGCATCTTGTCCAGGGTGTCCCCTGCCTTGTGCCCTAGGCTGCCTAGGATAAGCTCCAGGCCACTGTGGACCCTGAACAGGGTAACCGACTTGGAAATGCATGGATGGACATTCTGTGCTTGTGGGAAATCTCTGGTTTCCTCCCAGGTTGATGGGACACAGCTGTGTGTACCCTTCATTGCACCCTAGGCTTCCTGCAATAGGTTCTAGGCTACCTGCAACTTTGTATGGTAGCAGCTAGATGATGGATGAAAGCATTCAGTATAATTGACTGCTTAAATATCGAACGGTCAAGTTATTCTAACCTCTAAAGATTAGGCAAATTTAGCTTACCGCTAAAATTTCTGACCCATTTACAATAGGTGACACAAAAAATTAAATACATCAAGCATATTAAGAGAACCACACTTGTTTTGTCTGCGCTTGAGAAAAAAAAATCAGCACTGATTAAATTTATCTCAAGCAATTCAGACAAGGAATAGGTCGGTCACCAGTTAATTACAACCATTGTAATTAACATTCAGAGTTGAATGAATACACTGCCTGGTTAAAAATTAAGTTCACCCTAATATTTTCATGGACCGCCTTTAGCTTTGATTGTGGCATTGATTTGACAAACTTATGCGACGTCTCAACATTTATTTTCATCTGCAGCTACAGTCACTTTTAGTGATGATGAGAGTCGAACCACTCTCTGAAATCCTCTCCAGCACATCCTAAACACCTCCAACAGGTTAGGGTCAGGACTCTGCGGTGGCCAGTTCATGTGCGTAAGCGATTCCTCGTGCTCCTTGAACCCCTGTTTCACCATTTTAGCCTGATGAATATTAGCATTGTCAGCCTGGAATACGCCCGTGTTGTGAGGAAAGGAAAAATCCGCTGCTGGCCATTCAGTAGATTCAGATACTCAGCTGGCTTCATTTTATAGCTGCATAATGTTGCTGAACTTAGACCAGACCAGTGGAAGCAGTACCAGCTACTAACACTGCCTATACAGACTCAACATATCTTTGTTTTTTGGCTTGACAGTGTATTTACACGTAAGTGCCAATGCAAAGATTGTACGAAAGAGAATTTACCATAGTTGCAAAAAGCATGTTCAGGCGGTTTACAGGAGCATGAGGAATTTGATTTGTAGGCTTAAGGAAGGTCTGTGGCACAGTGTAGGGGAATCTCCAAGATGGACAAAGAGAAGGGCAATGCCTGCTGAAACAAGTAAGATATGTAACAGCTAAAATCACTCCTGTTGAACAAGATGCACTGTGGAATGGATCTTAACTTATTTTATAGCCGTCCTTAGAACCAATGAAGAAACACGAGTGAAAACCTTGTATGCAAAATATTTATGTAAGAGCTTGAAAATTAGAACCATTTAATTAGGTTAACTGGCAAAAAAGTGATTTGCCTGATTTATTGTTTAGCATTTTGCATTTGTACATGTATAGCTAGGTATGCAGAAATACGTGAAATGTTTCTGAGGCTGGGAAGAGAGCTACAAATTAAGTGTGGCTTTTTCTCAGCAAATCATGATGTAACCCAGTGTTCTATACGCTTATACTTCAGATTTATTTTGTACAGAATATCTATGGGATTAAAGCAAATGTGATCTTAACCTATTACATCATTAACAGCATTTAACAACTACCGTAATGTTGTTTTTGGCACTGAAAGAGCAAAAGATTAGCTTCTGCCTCCACTGTATCTGTATGTACATGTAGTATACAGTGTGCATTCTTCCATACATCCATTACCTAAGTGCTTATTCTTTGCAGGGTTGCTGGGCACATGGAGCCCATCTCAGGTAGACTTGTGTAAAAGGCAGGGTACACCCTAGACAGGAGTGCATTCTTTAGCTGGGTAAATTGGTGCTGTTTGTTTGTATAGCTGCACACACAGTGTCCCTTTTCTGCTCTAAGCCTGCAACGTGTAAACACCCAAGAGGTGAATGAGCAATGTTCATGAGAAAGCCATACCAGGAGCGCTTCACAGTTCACCCGAAGCAGCTGGAGCATCTCCAGGTATTTCCTGCTGTTCAGAAACTCTAGGTCACTCAGCAGGGGGGGCAGCCAGAATGCAGGAAGAGCGTGTTTCCTGATTGAGTCAGACAGGAAGCCCGGTGTGAAATCTTCTAGAACAACACTTTGTGTGGCATGTTCCAGCATGTGATTTATCATTGTTTAAAAAAATAATCCAGGAAAAGCAAATACACAAGTGAAATTTCTTGGTACAATTAAACAGAGTGTGTGTGTGTGTGTGTGTGTGTGTGTGTGTGTGTGTGTGGAGAGGGGGCTATACCTAACACAAATCTACAAGCCCTAAGCAGTAACCATGGTTTTACAATAAGTTAAAAGAGTATTTTAATTTTTAATACTTCTGAAATACTGCTTTTATCAATGGCATATAAAGTTAGTACCCATAACCAGCATTAATAGTAAAACTCTGTGAGAAGTATTAGTCAAATGAAACAAGAAGCACGGGGTAAAAATGCAGTGATTGCCCAGGTAGTATCTTGCACATGCCCAACACACCGATTTCACTCAAAGAGGTAACAGTCAGTTTTTGCAAAATATTTATTTAAAGGTGATAGCTGGACATAATGTACATACATAGCTTTTCAAACACTACTTCTAGTTTGGCAGTAAAAAAAAAAGAAAAAAGAAAAAAAATCACACAATAATTTCTTATCCACCATAATATTGTACCATCAGCAAAACACAATTCAGACCATGAGAGCAGCGTTCCCACGTTATACAGGCCAGAACATCTGCTACTCCAAGCCCTACCTCAATCTGAAAAGAAATGACGGTAAAAAAAAAAATGAGCGCTGCATATTTACTATCAGTGTAATAGGCAAAACAATACATAAACAGTAGTATGTACAGTTTTATTGGGTTGTCAGGTATAGTTTACATAATTTTATAATTTTTCCAGGGTGCTTAAATTTTAATTAAGACAATGTCACCTGTATTATGTTTTCATGCACAGCATGAACATCTTGAATTTGCCTATACCACAAAGCATAATATATGAAAAGATTTACTATAGACTTTAAATTTCTTTTTCTAAACTGAAAATTCTATAAAGGCTGTCTTGTCCAACATTATCCCCCACCCAAGGTTAAAGTTATTGTTCTCTATTTTTGTCTCTTCTCTTTGTACAAGCTTTTCTGTGTAGAGCACAGATGATAAGTAACTGTTTGTTGGAAGTCAGGTTATATTCTGCTGTTAGCCCAGGGTGAGGTCACCCCAGTCTACCGTCATGATTTTTCAGCCATTTGCAGAAAATAAGCCCAAACCATATCTGTCCCATAGCTGCAGTATATTAAGAACCACATAAGAAAAGGAAAAAGTTTACTTAATAAAACCAGAAGGCTGAGCCCTGTGACTGTTTATGTTTGATTATGGAATGGTTGCCATGGATATCACTAGAGGGGAGGGCCAGTAGACCTGCACCACCAATGGCTCAGGAGAAAGGAATTTGGACAGAAAGCGGTCAATACTGTTAAAATGGAAGAAGGCTGTATGTTAAGTAACCAAAAGGGCAGAACATACTTCCAGCACTGTGAAACTGGAGAAATGGCATGGTCAAATGTGGAAATAGTATTAGAGTTTATTTACAGTAGCACAAACTGTGAGTTTGATGTTACATGTCTTCAGCTGCCATTTGTAACAGTAATCACATTCATTTCTGTGACTTTTTTGACCTGAGTATTGCATTCCTAGTTCAGGGTTAATTTTCTTAATTTTTTTATATGATTGTTGTATTTTAGCAGTTCGAGGTCAGGAGCTTCAGCCCAACAAAAATTAGAAATTGTTAAAAAGGGGGAAAACTGCTTCACACATTATGGCAGCTATTAGGAAGATATGCAAAACACACATTGTGGACACAGGCCCAGCATGTGTGTCCGTTGTATATATTCTATTGAAGTCGCTTAATTTTTATATAGTGTCATTTGCAACAGACTTGCTCAATGCACTCAAATATATAGTGTTTTATATGAACACGGCTGATCCAAAAATTGGTGGCGTGGTGGTTAGCACTGTCGCCGCGCACCTCCAGGCCTGGGGTTCAATTCCCCCCTCGGGTCTGTGTGTGTGTGGAGTTTGCATGTTCTCCCTGTGCTTGGTGGGTTTTCTCTGGGTGTTCTGGTTTCCTCCCACAAACATGTGGGTTAGGTTGATTAGTGTGTCCAAATTGCCTGTGGTGGGTTGGTGTCCCGCCCTGGGTGTCCCCTGCCCTGCGCCCTGTGTGCTCTGGGATGGGCTCCAGGCTTCCCTGTGACCCTCACCAGGAATAAGTGGTTAAGATAATGGATGGATGAACCAGAAATAACTAGATGAAATCTGGCCATGTGAGTTTCCTTGTATTAACTGAAATGTTTGGTTCTGTAATGGTTTATAGATAGAATCAACATTTTTTGCGCATTCAAAAATATTACTGGCAGCCCATTTAACCAAGGATAATCACAGCGTTATCACAATTTGTATCCTGATCATTTTTAGTTTAGTTTAAGATAAACTATCATGGTAAAATTTCAAGAAGAAAAGCAGCAAAAATTGCTGACATTAATCACATTTGTTTGGCTCATACATTAATAGGTGAAGCATTAAAACCGATTTTTATATACCGATGTTTGAATGTTAGCATCTCCTTTGATACACTTAGCATCCCGGGTAAGAAATAGATTTATATTTGGAAAAAAAGATACCGTCATTCTGAAGTGTTGACGCAGGCATATGTACATACACTGGGGTGTGATTTTAATATGTTTGCTATTTATTCATTTCAGGTTGAAAGCTGAAACGTGTTACTGGCATGAATTCCATATATGATAAACTGCCAAACTGGATATTATAAGGATGGATTAATACGGAATTCAGAAAATACAGGACAACATACAGGTATATTAGTGAATGCAAAAGCATTTTCTTTTGTAACAACATGGTTAGAAAGAAAATAAGATATTTAATTATAACTTATGATCATGACATGAATATAATAGCATATGCTGTCCTGTTCAGACTTCACAGCTTTTAATTTTAATGTCTGAAAGGGAATTAACTAATACAGCCACGTTTCACCTTTAGAAAGTTCCCTGAACAAAGTCTGAATACATCTTGATGGGCTCCTTGCTGTCCAACATAGGCTGAAACAAATTAAGTATTCCATTTACAAAACATGTGGAACTGAGCTGTGTGGCTTCACTCCTTCTGTCTGGTTTTGAATTAACAGCATGTGGACACTGGGCCACTGGTCCACGCTGCTGCTTTGTACACAAGGCTGAATTGGGGGGGGGTTTCACAAGTATGACTGATGTGGCTTCACACAGAAGCCAAGTCTGATCTGTTTAGCATCAAAACAAAGGCACGGGGGGGGAGAATTCTGCCACACTCCCAGTGACACACTTTCATGTCAGTGCTGGACCCCTTTTATCTCACAAATATGGCTGATGCATACAACACAGCATAAATCATGGAAGGACCGCAGGTGAAATTGGGCCAGGTCAGCTGTTTGTTTATTCCTCATATAGTGTTTAATTGATAAAAGCAACCACTAAATTCTTAATTCATACACCTTGATGTGCTATAGTAAATAAAGGCCTTTCTGCTATGAGATTTAATGAGACAAATCTAACTCCTTTCCATTTTAGGTAAGGACCTACATCGAGGCAGTAATGCATCACATGGTTTATACCTGAAATACACCCTCCTGCCTCCTTTACTCATGTGTAAATAAAACTACTATAATGTAATTTGAGGAAACCATTTGATGCGCTAAAGACAGAATATTAAAATCATAGCACAAGCTTTGAAGTGTAACAGAAATACAAAGGAACCAAAGAAGAATGGAATCAAAAGAAGGCAGGACAGTAACAGACACTGCTGTGTCTCACATGACAGCCCTGGGTGAGCTGCAGGAGGCGTTTTATCATGTAGGCCATTTCTCCTGCTTGTCATTTCAGAGCTGCCTTCAAACCTGACACAGCTGTGGCACCAAAAATGCATGCCCGCCATTAGTGTACTTATTCATTTTACAATGTTTTGATGCACTTACGTGCCATATTTGCCCTTTATTGAAGGTGGGGTTGCATTTTAGTTGTTCCTAAACAATGTCTACTCATGCCCAAGCTTTTTAAAATCTTGTAGCAGGACGTGTTGGCTGGACGTGTCCCCCGTCTGCGTCTGACCCTCAGTGCTGAAGCGATGTCTTGTGCCTTGGTTCTGCATGGAGCCCTCTGCCTTTCCTTGCTCTGCGCCCCTAGCTGTTAAGTGCTCCGGCAGTTCAGAGGTCAGTGGACATCTACAAAGTGAAGTTTGTGTTGGCACACCATCAAAACTCCACCGACACTAAGTGAAGCCCAATGGTGCCGGCTTGTCCCCCTCCCTGTGGCTCATGGGCACGCTCAGATGCACCTTGCCGATCTCCTCGAGGGCCTTCGCCAGCGAGTCCAGATCCCCGTTGTCCTGGTTCTGGGCCTCCCACAGGTTCAATATCACACCTGAGGGGCTTTGCTGCTTGGCGAAATAGGCTAGATTCCTAAAGCAAGATGGGTAATGTTAAGACTGTCATGAATCAAATAAGGGAACCTGGCTAAGAGCATTAGAATCGCTTCAGGCACTTCAAGATGTAGGCTGAAGACTTACATTATTAGATTTTTTTGTATGAAAATTACTATAGCCTGTACATGGGCATGCATCACCACTCATTCTTTCATTTCACTGCTTGCACAGAACTTTGGGATTCAGCTGTCTTTGTATGTTGCCAAATGTACGCAGCGTACTTGTATTAATATTTTTTTCACACCAGGTGGCAGTGTCTCATTGTAGGATGCATACAGTGGGACTGGAAAAAGTTCTCTTTCTTTCTTTTTCTTAGTACACCAAGGAAATTAATTTAAAGGCACAGTTGAGGTATTGTAATTTTGTGCAGTCTCAGAAAATCTCTCAGAAACAACTATTTGTCTGGCAGCGTACTCCTAGGAAATTATAAAATGCAAAGGGCATTCATCACTTTAACACTAATATGAGTTTCACTAGAAATTTCCCCGTGTACCTGCTAAGAAAATCATGTGTCATTAAAACACAGATAATGATGTTATCCATAATCAGATTCACAATTAAAATTTGTAGAGGGGAAAAAAAGTCTTTCTGCACGAGCCCTAATAAATCCAGAATAAAAACCGAAAAAGTCAACCCATTAAAATTCCCACCAGATCCAGCTCAGATTTAAATCATAATTATACCAAGTAAGTGAACATGGCAAGATAAAGCAAAGGCCTACATGCATCTCACATGCTGGCATTACCCTGCTGACCCAATGCTTTTACACATCTGTAATGAAATCAGCACCGACTGTCAGGCAGGAATACACTGGGGGAGGGACTTGGTCTGGGGAAGTGCTTGGTGGTTAAAGATGTACCTGGGCCACTGTCATTCCAACAAAAATAAGGAAGTTGATACTTTGCTGTTTGTTACAAATTTGCGTGCGTGTGTGTGTGTGTGGTGTATGTGCACTTATGCATCCGTACGTATTCATATTTACATACATCATATGGCCTGGCGCTACTAAATAATGTATGACACCAACCGTTTAATTGAGTGGGCTGCATTTTTGCTGCATTGTCAAGCATGTCACTCCGGATAATAACATCAGCTAAGTGAATAAAATGCAACGCGACGTGTCATCGCGCTTTTATTTACGTTTTTAGGCCGCGCTTCATCGTTTTCAAAATGAATGAAACTGATTTGTATTTATTTGATATTATTTTACAAACATGAATAGCAGCAGAATGTAGGAAGTTGGAATATAAATAGAGCAGCACTGCACAAGATCACAAGCACAACTTGGAGAGGTTAGACGACATGTTGCCTTGGGAGAAAGTAATTAGTCAAGTGAAATACAGAGGGATACATAGGGCCTGTCTGGGGATTACAGAGTGAAGTCTAAAATGTTGTGGTCATGTTGTGAAGCAAACCTCCACAGTATTTTACTGTGGAAACTATATGGAATATTGTGGAGGTTTTCAAAACAGCTTTCAGATGCGCAAGTACCTCTAATAACTTTGGAAGTTGTTTTTTTTTTGTTTTGTAAATGTTTCAAGCAAGAAAAGTTGGGGCAATGAACAACACTTTTAAAAATTGGCCATGTTTAATATTGTGTTACGGTGCTGGTCTTAATACAGCTGGATTGCAGCGGTGTTTTAGTTCGACTCATGGTCAAAGGGAGACTGTCAGTCTGAGTCTCCCATCTCACGTTTGGTTGAAACCTGGGCTACTGTCTGCTGCTTCAGCACCTGTTTGGAGGAAAAAATGTGCAAGTGGTGCTAAGGTTGGGCCAATGAGACCTAAAGTTGACTAGGTTCCTCCACGCAGCGCTGGTCGAGGCAGTAATATGGCATAACAGAGCAGTACAGTAAACTCTTTTGGCTGCTCACACTGGAGAAAGTTCAAGCATTCCTGCTGCCTAGAAAACCCATAATGTTGACCGATTGCATCCAAAGCTGGAGGCAAGGTCTCACCTGTCGATGTGAAGTTTCTGGGCTAACAGCCGCCAGTCCTTGCCCTTGGCGTTGGCGGTATCAAATGTAGTGCATATCCTTTGCCGAATGGAGAGGGGGATTTTGAAGGCCTTAGGCCCGGTCTGAACAGTGACCACACGCTCTGCTGGCCTAAAGTCTGGTACCATGTCCTTTTCTCTCTAGGAAGTAAGTTCAACCAGAAAGGTGTTACGCTACAATACGAATGTATATAAATAATTATAATACAACCACACACAAAACAATCATAATTGACAAGATATGATGAGTCACTGGTGTCAGCATTTAACCCATCCTGGTGTTGGTAACAGTGAATGAGAAGCCCCAGTGTTGTCCTTGAAGGAGACAGCCCTACAGGTTGTCTCATAAGATTAAAAAGGTTCTATTTGCAGTTTTTGGCCCCATTTTAATCTTATATGATGATGTATCAGAGTACGTTTTGTTTTGTGTGTGACTTGCATTTTTTATTTTCAAAATCAGGTGACCTGGTAGCAAAAATAGCC
Source organism: Chitala chitala (assembly GCA_025773905.1). Lineage (NCBI taxonomy): Eukaryota > Metazoa > Chordata > Actinopteri > Osteoglossiformes > Notopteridae > Chitala > Chitala chitala. The sequence goes on from JABJVR010021758.1 coordinate 35,409, forward strand.
ATTTAGAAATAACACAACCAAACCCAAAATACTGAAAGAAAACCTGCATCTAGGCAATGTTATCCTAAACAAGTACTTAATTTGTAAAGAGGACTTGAAAAACAAGTTGGTTGGCTGTTTAAAAAGACCCCCTCCCCCCTTGCCTCACCTCTACCATGGGCTGGTACACCTGTATGATCTGCTCCTGCCCTTTGACCTGCCGCACGCAGATTTTGCAGGAGAGCTGCGCAGTGCTGCTGCTGTGTCTCTCCAGGGTGAAGGCACAGTGCAGGGGCTGTTGGTTGCTGCACCACACTTGGGAGAAGGGAAATTCCTGCAGTGTAAGCAGGAAGTGCGTCAAACACTAGCATGGCATCTGCTTAGCATGCACGGCTATTACCAAGCACCTCACGCAGGTCACAGCTAAAAAACTTCATTAGTTCACATAGCTGCACTTTTTTTTTCTTCCACCAAAGTGATAAAGGTTAGTACGGTGACTCTAACAGGCAAACCCTCGAGACTCAAACTAGGAACCTTTCCAGAACAATTTCTGAACCAGAATCACTACATTAATAAATATCAGGCATGAGGCTTGTGTGTCTCTGTGATGATGAGGTAAGCTATCCAGGGAAGGATATGCATGTACAGACCCAAGAAAGAATATCAGAACACACACACACACACACACACACACACACACACACACACACTACACTATATTTGCAATAAGTGTGTTTGTTTTTTACAGCTCTATGCAAGTTTTTGCACCCTAAGCATTAATATTATCCCAGAAAGAAGAGTTTGTCCTACAGGAAGGATGAAACTTCAGACATGCAGATTTCTGGCAAAAGTAAAACGATTCATATCGTAAAATAAAATAGACAAATGTGAAACTCTTTCCAGTGTAATGTGAAAACAATTTAGTGAAATTAAATTCAAAACAAAACTGCAAGACAAACCAGATAGTCAAACACAACCCGCAAATTAAAACTGCATGGAAAAGACCTTCTCAATCGTATAGGGTTCCCTCTGAGTCCCTGTGGAAAAATCTTTGTTCCCCCCTTTGCTCTCTCTCTAATTCCTCTGGTTAAGAACTCCATAAATCAGCCTTAACTTTAACCAGCTAGGATTCATTACACCAGTGGCTGCCAAGTAGAACCTGCAAACTCCCCGTGCTGTTTCACAAGAGGCTGCCCCTCCACAGGAGCAGAGGGAAGCAGCAGAGGACACCTCAGATGAATAATTCACTTCTGTGGTTCATAGGTGCTGGAGACATCGTTGACCTTTGTTTCTTTCTTCTGTCTCTGCACTTCAAAGTGTCCAGTCAAGAAGGTGAGAACTGCTGCTGGAGAGTAGCTGATGAAAACACAAACGTGGGCACCTCTAGAGGAGAATTTCAACACTCCACTCCCCCTGCCAACTCGCCCCATCTTTGATCCTCTTTTCAGCCCATATACTTCAGATAATGAAGGTATAGGTAAAATTGTGGGCCACGCTACGAAGAGTGTCTTTAATATTGAAGGACCCTGTAATTCAGCGAGCTGGCTGAAGTCAGATCTCTCTGCTTCTCTGTGGTGCCCACCACTAACCTGAGATGTTCCACGATTTAAGATGATGCACTAAACCGCTACTCAGAGGAATGATACTTTTAAGATTGCAGAACTCTCCAAATCTCCAGACAGTACCTAAATCCTTCTGTAGAATTGTACCTTATGCTTACTATTTTACATAGCCAGTGATATTCTCTGTATGTTTTAACTGTATCAAAGAAGCTTCTCATGCCTTTGAGGTGTAATGCAAAGTCTGAACTACTGCTTTTTCTGAACCACTTAATCCCTGACATTTTTCTTGACTTCACTGCCTTGTTATAAGATGAAAAACACCCTCTTGGTGCTGTCACATACGCAAGTTCGATGTCTTTCTGTACCTGACAAGTAGTGAAAGGCTTGATGCTCCACAAAAACTGAGGGACATCTAGGATGGAAACCTGGAGACTGAAGGTGTTCCCCTTGAAAAGCAATGTTTTAGGGTCTTCTAGAAGGTGTCCGCCTCTCACTTTCTCTGTGGCCATCACACCCTGCATAGTAGAAGTTCAGACAGACTGATTACTACTATATGTGAAGTCTGGAAGGGCAGCCTGGCTTAGCCTAAACTCTAAATATGTTATATGTACAGTTATGCCAATTGGCACTTTTTGTATTCGCACACTTGTTGGGAAACGGAAACGTAATATTTTTCGTTGTTTTTTTCTAATGTGTCTGTGCAGTTTTTATTTATGGTAAAATTTGTTTCCTTAAGTAATTTGTATTAAATTTGGCATTTTGGTTTCAAGTTATTTTATTATTTGAGTGGACATTTATTATTTTGCTATTATACTCCATTATTGTTTTATTACGTATTATTGTATTTGGCTGTCAATGTTTTACTTTGTTTTGCTGTCGTACTGTTTACTTGTTGTTGTTGTCACACCTGCCGTTGTGCAGCACTTTGGACAACAGTGTTGTATATAAATGTGCTTTACAAATAAAACTGACATTGTCATTCATTTACTTGTTACAAATACTGTTATTTACTCTTGATGTGTGAATTAATGTATGAGGTGTCCTGTACAATCAAAAATAACACAGAAGAGGTGAAACGAATGCAGTCAGGGAATTAAAAGTAAAATCCCTGTGAATGGACTGCAATTCATTTGCTATGTGCGTGCAATTGATCATGAAGGTAACGTGTAAATGGTATGCTTTTGAGATTGGCCTTCATTTAAAACTTGCGTTATTTCATGTAAGGTATGTATATAACCTTCCAAAAGCAGGGCTTGCAAATTTTTAAAATCCCTGGTAGACCTTCGGACAGGCACTCTTCAGATTTTGGTAGCCCGCAATGAATTTAAGTAGGCAGAACAAAAAAAGACATTATTTTAAATATATAATATTGTAAAGGAGACAAAACATCAATCAAAAACATTTTAAAAACACAATCGTATAAAACAATCAAATTACAATCATCAATACAAATATTTGGTTCTAACTGAACTGAAAATTCTATGAACTTG
>JABJVR010021779.1:0-38432 GCA_025773905.1 Chitala chitala
CTCCTTCCTGCAGGTGGTGGGTCTACAGGAAGGTGGGCCCACGTCGCTATTTCGGGCTGAGCCCGGCCGGGTCCCGTACACTCACAACACACATGTATGTTAAAATCCCCACACAATAAAAAACAACCAAAATTGCTCATGACCCCAGATAAAAATACACCTGGATTTGGGCAACCATTTCCCAACAGAAACTGTCTGCTGTAAATGTAACATCATTTTGGAATACTTTTGAAAAACTAAATCTAAACTAAATCAGGTACTCTTCAATTGAAAGAAAATTGTATCAAATAGAATTCTACAGTTCTCAGATTTTTCTATGCTACAGTGACATTAAAATATGAACAGACTGACATAATGCAGTGATCCTAATGTTGACTTGTGCCAAGACCAGAACAATTTAATGTACACAAGGCACATCTAGTATGTTTTGTGTGAATGCATAGACCGACCTCAGAAATGGAAAGTGGGTCCTGCTTCTCTCAGAAGCTGAGCCTGCTTTGTCCTCCACACAACGCCACTGCATTGTTTCTGCTGTTTGGCCAGCCTGTAATGGGCTTGTCTTTCTGAGGAGAAAGAAACTCCCACCCCTTTGTTTGTCTCCTGCATTACCCAGCAGCTCCCTGCACAACCACAGAGTCTAGTCAGTGGTGGGTGAAACACTTTGTCATGATCACATCCTCCTGGAGCAGGAAGCCATAGTTATGTGTATATTATTCCAGCTTGATGAAACAGATGCCAACACAGTGTAAGTTCAGCACATGAACACTTTTTTGTGTGCCCACACTCAGTTTGCATTTTCTGAAATCTTAGGAATTGCATGTGTTCAATTTATTCATTTAGCACTCACTTTTTATCCAAACATTTCACATGCGTACTACAATGAGCTAATGCAGGGTGTCTTGTGCAAGGACACACCTGGCAGCTGGGCTGGGATTCGAAGGAGATTTCTGCATCCCAGCTTAATGTTCTATCCATTTAGCCACCAGGCATGTTTAGTTTTGAGGTTTAATTTGTATTTCATTAAACTTACATCATAATATTGAAATTATTTTTTAATAGTCATAGTTTTTTTTTCTGTGACTGGGGTAGTAAGTAGGTAGTAAGTAGTAAGACTGGATAATTTATCTGGAGGGAAGAAAAGATATTCGAAGATATTCTTATAGCCTATATTATATTTCATACCTTTAGATAGTCTCCTGACTTTTTACATCTATTACTTACATTGCTTATATTTCTTTATTTGAGTATGTAGTATTTTTTCCTCAGTAAATTTTCATTTTTGGCTCACCTGTATTGGTTGTGTCCCATTAAAAGTCATAAGGCTGTAACCGTGGCTCCATCGCTGATTTAGAACATTTACATGAAGGAAGTATGTGTGTTCAGGCAATATACAGTCATTTGTGTTGTATTTCAAAGTGTCAAATCTTTAAAGGACAAAGTGGACAGTGACTCCCAAGGGACCTTAATTGACTACAGGATTCCATCAGTGTCTCAAAAAGGGCATGTTTTGAACTATATTTTGTGAGCAACACACTTAATTGAAATCACAAGTTTTAGTAACTAACAGCAAACGTATGTTGCAGTTGTGGACCATGACAAATTCACATCTCCAACATGATCTGTGAACAACACTGCATCTGAGTTATTATGGGATTGTGAACATTCATAGATGTAAACAAAGGCTGCTGTAAGTTAAATTTTTGTTCAGAGAAAGGATTTGAGGAGCCGCAGCTAAAAATTTTCACATGCACAGCTCTCCAGTTAGGTATGGCGTTTGGCCGCTACATACGCAGGGCAGCACCGCAGCATCCGCCATCATATCTCCCTTGTTCACTCAGCTTGCAGACCGTAAACACATACGCCGGAGTGAGCTAAGATTTGTCAAGATTTATTGTGAATTATCCAGTGCATCACGTATCCATCATGGTTGGTGAAAAGCATCAGGTTAGTGATGTTAGTGGTAGTGCTAAAAAGCGACAAGCCACCTCAGTGGAAACAAAGGTTGCAATGACTATTATAATAATATAATTATTAATGTTATTATTACTACAATTCATTAACATAATTTGTTTTTTATTGTTTTAGGGTAAGACAATAACCGTTTTAATACAACTCTATTATATAACTAACACGCTGTAGGAATGTTTGGTAGAGCCACACATAAAATGTTCACACAAATTACGAACAATTCACCTCCTGAACTCATTTGTAAGTTGGAACTCTCTGTACATTTTTTGTATAGATGTACAGTATATTTCAAATAGGGTTATACTGTAATGTTTGTGCCAATCAGGCAAGAGAGGCGAGGTTGAATGTGCAAAGAGGGAGGCTTTAATGCAGACCAAAACAGGGTACAAACATTTGACTAAAGGGGTCACAAAGGGTAGACTACAGAAAATAAAGAAAACAAAACCCAAACAAGAGAGAACAGGGGAACAATGCTAATGTACAACAGAGTCACAGCTACAACCAGTTCACAATGTTACACATACAACAACCGGCAAAGGACTAACTAAGCAGGGAGTAAATAATATTCAGTAAATAAAGGCACACTAATAGGATAAATGTTTATAAATGAGAAAAGGCTGGCAAATGACAACAAGGGGATAAGTAGGAAAGGACAGGAGGAAGTGTGACATCTAGGGGACAGAGGGAACATGACAGGCAAGGCACGACAAATACCACCCTTTAGTGGTAAATTTAAAATTTGCACAAGATTGCAATTAAGCCTCTCTGTCTACTGTGGGTGCTTTTAGGTATTATCCTGTATGGAAACAGATAAGATGGTGCTGCAGAATTTTTCCCTTGACAGAGTAAAACAATTCATAGCACACACACACACACACACACACACACACACACACACATATATATATATATATATATATATATATATATATATATATACATACAGTGGTACCTCAACATATGAGTGCCCCCAGTTGCGAGTAAATTGATATATAAGTAAAAATATTTGACCATGAAGTCTGAAAAGGAGGTCATTGTGAGGAAGTAGCTTACCAGCAGAGCAGCTGACTGGGTTGAGAAAAAAGGAACAAGGTGTGGTCGCTTACATATTCATTAAAGACATTTTGCAACCAAATCTATGATTGTTCCTTGTGCTCACAGCCAGCTACCTTGCATCTTAGGTGCACATGCATAGAGCCAGAGGGGTTGCCTTTCTCTATTGTGGATACCCCTGCATGGCTTGAAGGGGTGTATAGTGAATCTGAGTTGGTCAGGAGGATGTCTCTGTCCAGGTGGTACTAGTGGCTCTGATATAGCCCACCAGGTGTACGCCAAGCAGGAACAAGTGGCTCAAACTCAGACATCACCCTCCAGTGTGCTTGGCTTCCATTAGCACCCAAACTCCCATGGCTCACGCCACACAAACCCTGCTGGTTCCTCTGATCCCAAACTCTTGTGCTACCTGGGGCACACAGTATCACTATTCATCATTCAAAGAAGACTTAATGAGCAGGTATATAAAGGCCATAACACAAGATGCAAACCATTCATCAGTGGTAAGAATTGAAAAGCCAGGTTGGAATTTACAACAAAGTACAGAAATGAGCCACGAAAGGTCTGGAACAAAATTGTATGGACAGATGCAATCAACTTTAACTTGTACATGACTGATGGAAAGGCCAAAGTGTGGAGGAAGAGAGGAACTGCTCATGGTCCAAAACATACAAGCGCCTCTGTGAAGCACAGTGGAGGTAGTGTCATGGCTTGGTCTTGCATGGCTGTATCTGGAACATGCTCACTAATATTCATTGAACATGTAACTGAAGATGGTAGCAGCAGAATAAATGTAGGTATGTACAAAAACATTTTAGCTACCGACTTAGAGAGAAATGCATCAGAAATAATTGGGAGGAACTTCATCTCAAAGCAAAACAATGATCCACTCTGATGAAACAATGAACACTCTGCCAATTCAACAAAGGACTTCATCAGGACTTTCATCAAAAGTGAAAGGTTTTGGACTGGCCAAGTCAATCACCAGACCTGAACCCAACAGAACATGCATTTCAGTTGCTGAAGAAGAGACTGAAATGAGAAATTCTTGAAAACAGACACCAACTGAAGGAAGCTGCAGCAAAAGCCTGGAGAAGAAGAGATGAAAAAACTATTTGATGACGTTAGTCAGTCATAGGCTTGATGCAGTTACTGAAAACAAGGGATATGCAAAAAATTAAGTTATTCAATTTCACAGGACCTGTCAGTCACACTGTTGTTCACTGGAAATTTGGATAATCTGATACTAAAGGTGTTATCTGCCATGTTGTTTATGTGATCTGGATGTAAATACCAGCATACAGCAAAAACAAAGAAATTGGACATACACACATTTACATTTATTCATTTAGCAAATTCTTTTCTCCAAAGCGACTTACAGATAAGCAAGAGTACACTTTCATATTATAAACGAGGTCAGACAATATCTGAGAATCCTTTGAGCCCTTTGAGTATTACCAGAATACCTTTCAGACCACAGGATGGCTGTATATAGCCAGTGAACATCTTCTCATGTTGGAACTGAATGAGAAAGGCTTAGAATGGAATTGAGTTCTTTCTCTTTCACCAGTACTTTCATTTTGTTTGAGACTGAAATCACTATAAATCCAGTACAAAAATCAAGCATATCTACATTTCAGAATTACTTCCAAAACACATACAAAATTATTTAAATATGGACTATCTTCTGGAAGTATTAATCTCCAATTCTGAAACCAAACAAACACCAGCTGCCTTCAACCATCTTTGTAATTTAACCCCCAAAACTAGTCCCTGCAGCTCCAAGACTCAGAGAGATCATGTACAGTAAGGCTTCCACAAAGACCAGTAATTAATGCAGGTAATTTTTTCCACCTTAAGGGGGCAGTCTTGTTTCATCTTTTCAGGGGTGGTCTGTAGTGGGTGCAGGTTTTTGCTTCAACCAGTTCCAGCTCTTAATAGAAACTTAATGTAAATTAAACATTGACTTTTTTGCATAATTACTGTATCAATGCAGGAGTCCTCAACAAGCTTTATTCATTCTTAATAAGAATTTTAAAAGCATGATGAAAGAATTACTGATGCTTCTTCTCAAATGTTTGACAGTTATAGTATAACTTCATCTATTTCTTGTTAATAATCCCTTCAGTCACTGCTCGCCATTAAACATTCTTTGTCATTGGCACCTGTTTCTGATGCTCATCAATTATTACATTTTGAATGCAGTTAATAATTACAGGTTTTAATTTAACACCACACTCAATTATCCGGATATTTTTTGCTATGATTCTGCAGTTAGAGTGACACTGTAATATATGATTTATATTTTTGTTACAGGTATTAAACTTCAAGACTTTCTTCTTTGTAACCATTTTCTCTCAATAAATTAAAAGAAACAGATGCAGATGCATGTCATCAGCCAGACTGAAGAGAAGCCAGAAACCTGCAGGTCTTCAGGGGTGTGGTGCCTACCTCTGACCCCTGCACACTTGTATCACAGAGTAGATGCAGATGCTTACCATATATTCTGCCTGCCACTGATTTACCTCTGTTGAAACAAAATGGTTGGAGGAAGCATATAAGTGTTGTTTTGTGGTTTATTTTGAATTGCTTTACATCTCCCATGTTGTGAGTGACACTGTTTGAAAATAAGGTAATACAGACAATCACGATAACAGTGTCATGTTTCAGCAGTCCCATCATGCTATTCATATGTTTAGATTGTTAGTGCTGCTTCCCCTTTTGAAACATTGTTCACTTTGTTGTTTTAACATTATAAAAAAACAATACAATAAAATTAATGTTCATTATAAGGAACAGTGCTCAGAAAACTATTTTTAATGTTTTTTGTCTTTCCTGGTGACCGACAGATGACATGGCCCACCATAACTGACAAATAAGGATGCTAACATCATGACTGACTGGTCTTGAAATTAAGACACTTGTTATTGAACTGAAGATTTTTTTACTGACTGGTGCCTTTAAGTCATTTATGTGTTATTAACAGAACAAGACACGCTTCACCTAAGAGGTCCTTCTTAAAGTCACAGATCTCTGTATGAAAATGAATGATGTAGATGCCAAAGAAGGAGACTGTTTCAGCATTCAGGAAATGTTCCTCTCACAGCCAGTCAAGCAGATGTTACACACGACAGGCTTTACTACTGATTAATGTACCACAACCTGCTGTTCAGTTTATGAGATTCCTTTGGTCATTGTTGACGAATTGTGGCTCAGACTCATGTCAGCATCTTTCTGTTCCCTATTGTTGTAAGCCTTCAGTTTGGCATGCGGATGAGACTGAGCGCTGGCTACGGTTTGTTGGTAGCTGTTGCTGACATCACCTGAGTGCTGGCTTTCCGTCAGTAGTTCACCTAAATCTCTATCAACATTGGCATATGGTCAAAATCACTCCTGCAAGACATGCTGACTCATTGCAGAATGTGTGATGTTGTGTAGAAGCACGAGACCGTTAAGGATATTCACACATTTTATACACCACATACAGTCTGATCCTTACAGTATCTGGATAGTAAAACAACTTATTTCAGCTCTGTATGCCACCACTATGAATTAGCAAAGAAGTGACTTGTACTTTAACTGTTGACTTTCAACTTTAGCATTAGTATTTTTCTGAAATATTGTACGTAGGAGCCATGTAGGACTTACACATAACACTCCCCTTCTCTTCAGTTGTAGGTGCTCAAAAGTAATTGAACAAATTAACAATCATAAATTTAATTCAAAATTTTTAAATACGGGGCTGCACAGCAACATTTTTGTTTTTAAAAAGTCTTTTCTTGCTTTGACAGTATATGCATCAGGTCTTCATCCCATCTCATTGTGATGCAATATCTACTGACCTTTGAACCATTTGGCTGAATCTGAGCAGATGGTAGAGCCACTTCAGAATTCATCCAGCTGCTTTTGTCAGCAGTTACATCATCAGTAAATACAAGTGAACCAGTTCCACTGGCAGACCTGTATATCTACTCAATGTAACACTACCACCACCATGCTAAACAGAGGAGGTAATATACTTTGGATCATCAGCAGTTATTCTTCTCCATACTTTTCTCATAATTCTGATAGAAATTGATCTTTGGCTCATTGCTTCATATGTCCAAAGGACATTTTTTCCAAAATTAAGCAGGTTGTTTTGATATTTTTTGGCACACTAATCTTGTCTCCCTGTTTTTGAGGCTTACCAGTAGTTAGCATGTTGTGCATATTGTCATAAACCCTCTGTCAGAAGGGGTGCTTCCATTAGGTCACAAGCTGGTTGCCTAGAGCACCATCCTGGCTAGAGGGTCTGCTTTACGGCTTTTTAAAAAATTTGATAAATTAGGGTTTATTAAAATGCAGTTTTTTCGTTATTTCAAACTTTTCTGCATCGCATGTAGAATAACTCATACATCACTCACATGACCTCAAAAAACAAAAACCATCACCTTAAAAAAAAAAAAATACTTGTACCACTACTGACATCTGAAGTTCTGCAAGTCACAGACTGTTCATCCCAAATGACACTGTCTGGAAACTGATACAAATCAGGAATGGAAAAAAACACAAAGAAGTATATATGGTGGCCTGGTGACTCAATGGGTAGAACATCAGGCTGGGATGCAGAAGTCTCCCAGTTTGAATCCCAGCTCAGTCACCAGGTGTGTCCTTGAGCAAGACACCCAGCGCTAGCTCGTTGTAACATGCATGTGAAATGTTGTAAGTTGCTTTAGATAAAAGCGTCTACTAAATGACTAATTATCTAAGTAGAGAAAAGGATGAGAGACATACTCAAAGTCGAGCGGTGTGAACATTATGTTGGTTTTCACTGTATTGGAGTGGCCTGTCCGGGTTTATCAAAATAAATACTTAGTGATTGGATGAAAAATTAAAGTTAAGTAGCTAATCCAGTTCATCTGTTTTTTAAAGATAGCATGCTAAAGATAATTATTAATTATAGTGAACATTGTCTAATAACATGCGCTTTGAGGTATTTTATTGTGAAAGGCACTATATAAAAATAAACTGAATAATTAAATTAGCTGTGTGGTTGTTTTTCTGACTACACAATTATTCAAAGCACAGTGATTGCAATTACTGCCCAATGCTTGTTGACTTCTTAGTTCATTTGAATGAGAAAAGCAGGACTCACCTGCTGACCTAAGAGTGACTCTGTTCAGCAGCCGAGGTAAATATGATGATGCAGATGGCAAAGGATATTTCTAATAGTTTAACTCCCTCCCAGAGCAGATGAAGGCAGACAGCCAGTGAGCCTTATAGTTCTCATTCGAAGTCTCACCAAAGTCAATGTTTTCATGAACCAATTACTATAGCAGAATGTACCAGAATTAATAGTCTATTTATTGATAAATAAAACTGATTGCATTCATGCTCAGACAACAATATGAAATAACAGTGAAGTGTAATCAAATTAAGGTCTCTTTTTAAAATAAAGTGCCACAAAAATGTTTCCAGTTGCTGTCACAAATGAGTAAAGACAATTCCAACTTCTAAAAGCTGCCATTTCCATTAACTTAGTGAATATGTTGTTTCAGCCCTGTGTAAGTTTTCAAGTCGTCTTGATCTATGACAACTAGATTTCACTTTATATTTTGCAGCCACGAATTTACTTTTGATAATGCGTCTTGTGTGTCATCACATGCTGTGGTTCAGTGGACTATGCCAGAAGATGCACACTCCACACAAACTTTCATATAGCAAAGAACATAAAATGTCATTAAAGCTGTGATCTAAAATGCTATATTTTTCAAACCTAAATGTCTGACTACGTCACTGTTTTTGTTTAACACCACCTAGCATAACTACATGACATGGACAGGAGCGATGTGCGTCCAGCAGGGGAAGCAAGCGGGCTGAGAATAGTGGCAGTGAGCATCACAAGCATGGCAGCTTTTACTGTCTTTATTTAAACCCCTCAGCTTTGTCTCGCCAACTGGAACAAATAAGTACGGGCACACGAACACGGTCTACACTGCCTGTACTCCTCAGCCAAAGAAACATGCGAGCTTGGCTGCTGTTAATATGCTTGAGATGTGCGTAAGCATTACCATGATAGGGAGTGAGGCTCAAACGCACAGGTAGCTAAGTAAATGGTAGCCCTGGCAACAGCTCACACCTGTAGAGAGCGAGGACAGATACTGACAAATTTGTTAGCGGACCTGTATTTATTTTTTTTTCATTCTCTAGTAGAATAAGAAATAAAATTTTAAATAATCCAAATAAAAACTACCCAGTAATTAGTGAATGACAAGTATGTTACAAATTCTGATTTGAGGAGTAAATAGACACATGGTGAAGTATGAGTACCACAGGGTGGCACACAGCCAGCTGAGATGCACTAGGAGGGCATCCATGTTCTTCTGTCTGATGCCTCCTCTCTGTTTTGGCAGCGCGGCTCCAGAAGGAGCTCGTTTTTAGATGGCTGAGCATGAGACGCTTCGAGATGTGACCTCTTTAACCTTGATAGGAGGGATGTCCATGGCAACAGGAAGGTGTCGGTGGCGAACACGGACGTGTTGCGCGGCCCTCGACACGCAGCGCATTGTGGCATGTAATGTCTGGCCGCCAGCCTGTCACTGAAGTAAACAGCCACGGTGCACTGAGGGTCATCTCCCATAATGCAGCACGTTTTCCATGACAGGCCCATGGCCCAAAGAGGTCAGACCGTCCAGCATTTCTGTCACCAAACACACTCTTACATCTGCATTTCTGTACTGTTTGTTTTTGCTACAACAATTTGGACTTTGTACAAAATAAAAGTAGAAGAAAATAATAAAACATTTTTCAGCTGAACTTGTGCTAAATCCATCAAGGCTGTGAATTTTCCTGAATTTGCCTTAGCTGTGATTCATCTGATTGTTTTGCATTACAATAATGTAAACATCATTTCCCTTTCCCCTTCTCTTATAATAAACATTATTTCTTTTCCTTCCCTTGCATTGACCACTCAGTGAAAGCCCAACACACTAAAGACATTATGGAATTTCATAATAGAATACAGATAGGATTTCATCACGTTAACAAAAGCGAACACCGATTGTTAGTCCCTGTTCAGTTTGTGTGCAGGCACATAACCCAGAGCTTCTATTAAAATTTAATAATTGTCATTGGCTGTGGGCTATAAAAAAATGATCAGAGCTGAGACCAGACTGGGAAACGGTAAATGTCATATTTGGGCAATTGTTTTTACATTAGAAAGTCCACTGAACAACCTGTAGAGCGGACTTTTTAAAGTTAAAAAGAAACCTGTATGACACAGAAACCAAGGACCAGTGCATTGGCTGAGCACAACATCAGGGTTGCTGGGCCATATTCCTGGAGGGCTCCTGTCTTTATTTTATGTGGGAAGTATAATATATTATTATTTTTTACAGTTATGGCTGAGAACCCAGCTAATAACATGATAAAACAGCAGTATATGACTGGTCATATTGAATAGCTCTGATCCAGCCAAAACAATGGCTTTATCAGTCAGAGTGGATAGTAAGAAGGGGAAGTTCTGACTCCTTGCAGTGGCAGGCCCCTGGAAATGCTGGGAGCTGTCAGCTGCCACTCTTCTGGCTGATTGATGGTGCTTACTTACGGCCTCCACGCTGGCCTTGTCCCAGCAAAGATATATGAAGTAATCCTGACATAGACACTGTGTAAATTCCTAAGTGAGGGACACAGGAGAAGGGTGCATGGACTGACAGCTATTAACCCTTTCTGCTCCTTTTATTTAAATTAGCTTGTACAAGTGAACCAGTACTGCTGCCACCCCCTTCAGAAATCTAAGTCTTTAAACAAAGACATTAGCTAAATGAATAGATAATAACAACAGTTGTGCCTGGTGTGGTCCGTGTTTAATATTTAGCTGAAGTCCAGCTGTGGCAGAAACACTGCAGATACAAACACATTACACAAGCCAGAGGAGAGAGAAGCGGAGCGGCACGGCGGTGCCATGGAGACGAAACAGCTGCTGTGATTCAGATCAGGACCCGAGCAACTGAGGAAGAGTTAGCAGCAGAGCATTCGTCTCCAGGGACGACGGGGGCAGTGCTCGAGACAGGGAGGGTGCAGAATGCTACAGGCAGGAGAGAGGCCAAACTCAATACAAGCAGAGCAAAGCTTGGTGCCAATGCTGCTCTTACTGGGAGTGCCAAGTTAGCTGATCAACCCAATTTTGTTCAAACCGACTTCTAATTTATCCCATCAACCTCTATATAAAGACAGAAAAAATCAAGAAATTATGAATGTGAAATCAGTACTGTGAATTTGCCAGTGATCTTTAAATACTTAATAAAGTATGACTTTATGTACAGGTTGCTTGGTATAATTCTGTTTAACATCATGGTTCCATTATTATTTCAAATCAAATCAAATCAAATCAAATCAAAAACTTCACAAAGCATGACAAATCATAATGATAACATAACACAAAGAACTAAAGGAAAACATCAAAAAATACAGTGAACACTATAGTACCAAAGGCCTGAGTGAATTTATGTTTTGATTATTTGCTAAGGTAATATTCATCAGCCATATTTCATGCAGATGTCTGCTTCAGTATAGAAAACATACAGCATATTTAACAAGATTTATTAGAGTGTATTTGAGGCACATACACATTTTTATTAGTTATATTGTAGGGTGTTATTAAGTTATAGTTTTGTTTCTTTGAAGAGCACATTATAGACTTATTTCTCAGCTAGGAAAACTTTTAACACATCTGAGAATTTGTGTATTACACAGACTTCAGCAGATTATAACAGTATTTTGTAATATAAGAATTAGACATCTGAGTCCATTTTGTACACATAGGAAAATAACACAGAAAAATAAAGACATTTAACCAATGGTTTGTAAATCAAACATTATACACTGAGTATGTAGACATGTTCTCATGAGTTTGAGATAAATTCTTTATGAAGGCTGGCAACTAACCAGTGTGTTAGATGACAGACAATCATATGGTTAAAGGCCAGTAGTAAAGAAAACTAGATTTCTTACAGGAACACAATTTAACCAGCTGCACAAAAAACCAACACGCAGCCCACATGAGATCCAGAAAAGCAGAACGGAAAAGCTCCAAGTCACAATAAGGAAGCTTTTGGCAGTTTTCCTTTTGTTGCAGACCCAGAAGCTAAATGCCTAAAGAGTCTGCTGACATCTGACTCTTCTTTCACTCAATGAAGCTGGATTGACAAGGTTGGTTCAAGTGGCTGTGGTCTAGAAATATATTCATTATGAGTTGGGAATAGACTACCAGGACACATAAATTGAGTATATGTGCCAGTTTTCCTAATAACACTGCTTAAAATTTGCATTACTTCAATCAGCCCTGGGTCAGAGCACATCAACCAGAGATGATTTTCAGTTGCCATTAGGGTACTGAAATGTCAACGTTTTGTTTGATATGGCTGCTGTGGGTGGAAAATAGCTGCATTGTGAGCTTAAAGTGCATTTGAAATGTAGGAGATGATTGGCCCAAAATAGCAAGAGTCTACGCTCCCTCAGAGTCATGCCAATGCGACACAAGCTGCGCCCTGTCGCATTTCCCCCCGATAAGACCGAACGGTCGTTTAAATGATGCCTGGCATCCACAGAGGAACAGTGCAGCTCCACACACATCCGAGGGCCTGCAGGAGGAGGATATTGACTTTAGGAAGCAGAAAGAGGGGAAAGAAAACATCCCAAAGAAGCAGTAAACAGGAAGCTTGTATGTCAAAAAAAAGATCAATTGTACGATGGTCTAGGGGACAGAGAGACCACACTTGTCCCCAGCAGCTTTGCGTCCTACTTCTCGGATACACTTCCTCATGCTTCCTCAGCCTGAGCCTGACTGGGTCCTGTGTTCCCCCGCTCCCCCCCCCAACTCCACCACTAACCCACAGTGGCATCCTGTCTCCTGGAGTGGACATGTGCAGCTTTGTGAGCTGTGCCTGCGGATGACTATTATTGGGTGTGAGTGATTAGTCGCTGGAATGTCTTCCTCTTTGGCATCATAGGATGTTACTCCTCACTGAGGAATTCTGAGGAATTCGGTCCCCAGGTACCGTCAGCAGCCAAACATCCACACAAAGGCACACGCACCGCCGCTTCACTCACGTGTCTGTTGTGTGCCGAGAGCGTGGGTCAAAATATCAATGAGCCTTTATTAAACACCCACACTTATGTTAGTCGTGTTTCACGCCTTAGACAAGTTACAGACAATATGACAGCACATCGCTTCAGTCATTGTACTCTTCCAAAGGGCTAGAGGAGGCCTGGAGCCTGTCCCAGTCCCAGACAGCCTAGAGCATAAGGATAGGGTGCTAGCTGGATAGGGTGCTAGCCCATCATAGACCACACATGTACATATACAAAGCACAGTTTACACTGTCTTATCCACCTGACCTTCGTGTCTTTAAAAGTGAGAGGAAATCAGATCACCTACACATGTGGGGAGTATGCAAATTCCACAAACACAGGGCTGAGAGCCAGAGAACCCAAAACCCTGAATGTGTGCAATGCACAAGGCTGCTCTCCCTTCAATCAAGTGGAACCTAATTACTGGATTGAAATTAAATAAAGTGTAAAAAAATGTTACTGAGGTGATTTCTATAGCAACTGGCAGAGGTTTAAGGTAGAAGACATCAGAAGGCCACTTTACGATCAGCATCTGTTGTTCTGCCTCGTGGACTCATAAAAGGTTTTGTCTGAGGATTTATGTGCAGGGTAAGCCGTGACACCATGACCTTCCAGGGTGAGGGCCTTGAACTGCAGCTGAAAGGGCAGCCAAAAGAAAAGCAGACAGAAATGGGCTGGGAAGTTATTCTTTTTCCATTTGACACCCTTCAAGAGCCTCATCTCAGGCTTTCTGTGCCACAGGGGCAGCGGCTCCCGTCCTGGTGCTAGCCCGTCACTATTCTATGTCAAATCAGCCCTGTTGTCTGCATGGGGTGCAGGAGCAAAAGGGACAGGGGGGTCACAAACCAGCTCTGGGCAGGGGCAGAACCAAAGACTTGAAAATGAAATGAATGAAATGAAAAGATGTTGTGTGACCTTACAGCATTAAAAAGCTTAGCTATAATGTTTTTTGTAAGTTAACATATTCAAGGTTTTATGAGGGTTTTCAAGTGACACAGGTGTACAGAAAAGCTACACGTGCCCACAGGACTGATGTTAATACAAAGAGAAACGCTTACTGTACATGTTCTGTTTGCACTTTCTGGAAATTACCACACAATTAAAATTAAACTGACACAAAATGGTATAAAAAGCAGACCTAAAAAAATGCCATACAAACATTACATGTTATATTAAGACAGAGCGAATTGGTCTTTTCCTATTTTCTATTTTGACAGACATTGTTCACTTGCAGTTCACTCAGTGGACTGAAAAGGCGAGCACTTCACAGTAATGCAATTGCGAGAAGTAATCTGATCAGTGTAGAAATAAATCTCTTACCAATGAGAACTGAAGTAATTTTATAGGCGCACCCTGCATGCACAGTGGAAAAGTTAACAACAGAAGCTGGCACGTACACACACGCCACACGGCACTTACCAGAGAGCACGTACACACACACTACACAGCACTTATCTGCCTGTCCGCTGTGACCCACTCAAAATGCTTGCTCTTCCCTGGCTGTTATTTTTAGTGCAGCTCATCCCATGGACCCCTTGTCCCCTAACTATCATGTTTCATCATGCCCTCATGTGACTTTTGGAGGGATATAAAAGTTGCCGTTACCCTTGGCTGACGCTCATCCATTCACTTGCTCGGTATCCGTGTGGCCTACATCTTTGCTATAAAAGCAACAGTTCACGGCTGGCAAGCTGTTCCATCTCACGGTCATCTCCTACGCTACTCTGAAGGAGGTGTCACTCTAGCAAAACCAGCGGCAGACAGCATCGCCTCTGGCTGCTCCAGTGTACAACTCACAAGCATTTTTTTGCATGAAAATCTTGTGCGTGCCTCTGCCGGCAGCCTAATTGTGGAACCGTGTGACACAAACAGACACAAGCGTGAAAGGAAACTGCTGTCTCCAGGTACCGTGAAATACACTGATTGAAAATGATTGATTTTCTAAAGGAGCAGCTGCCTAAATCTATTCATTGCATTCATTTTGAGTCAATTAGAGGCAAATGATGGACGAAAATTAGAAGGAGTAGCTGGAGTAGATGTGCATTTAGTCAACATTGCCATTGGGAGGCCTGAACTATCTGAGGAAAAATGTAGGAAACATCATGAGTCTAAACATGCAGCACAGTGTGAGAGTAAACTGTTGTTAACAGACATTGTTTACTCACTTCATCTGATGCACATGACAAAATAACGTTTACCTTAGCAAGGCCATTGTGTATAACTAAAAGTAATCCTGGAATTAAAATTGTAGTTTTAGGTGCTCATCTTGGTGACTTCCACCTTAACAGAAATAGATTCCACACATCACCAAAATCTCAACTTTTTACTGATTACGATCTAATGTGGGGGCAGCAAAAACATTTTAGCATTTCTGAGTTACACATGTAACCCTCTGAGCGCTCACTCAACACCACTGCTTTTTCAGCTTTTACACTCCTTTGTGGTAAGTGTTAGGTAACCATCAGCGGCCAGCTAGAACACTGCCAGACTGCAACCCTAAACAACATGACACTGTTCAGCATTGGGGGTCAAGATGACTGTAGGAATGGAATATGTGTCATACACCACAGCAGTGAACTCAACATGCTGTCACATTACTATTATTCAGTTTCATTCATTGACACCTGGTGCTTTGTGTTTGTCTAAGATTTGTCTCAGGTAGTTAAACTTACAGTATCATTAAAAATATTTATTTTTGCCCTGTGGAACTAAAAGTTACTATATACATGTGATTTGACTGCAGCTGACTGGCTGTTGGCTTTGATACCAAGGTCGGGCTGCATTAACTGTGCTTCACTTTACAGATAAGGACAATGACAATGGCTTCATTAGTGCACACAGTACAAAGGCCCCCGGAAAGGTGTACCTACAGTGCAGATCGTTATATCAGGCCTGCTGTTTTAGTGCATTGTGATCAACCAGCCCTGGGGCCCCCAGCCCCATCTAGTCCAGCAGGCCATCATCATTTGCCAACAGAAATCCCAAACATCCTTGAACTATTCACACAGCGAAGAGGCGAGCTGTGGTTAACTGATAAAGGGCTGAGCCTTCCATGTGTTTCAGACTTACCTGAGATGTGAACAAACAGTATAGCCACCTGCTGTTGTCATGAAGCTCTGTGCCAGGCCATTTAGGACATGCTCTGGCTTGGAGGAGCTCTGGAAAAGGGGAAAATGGATCCATTTAACAATAGTTGAGTATATTAAGTCTACAGGTGTTTAACGTCTGTAATTAACTCCATGAAACAATGGCTGAGGATTTGGCTGTCAGGATGGGCGAGGAAACGGAGACCAGGAGGACATTCCAAGCTATTTCCTCGACGGACGGTGCACGGCCTTGGGATCGCCCCAAGAGGCGGCAGCATACTTTCCAGAGGCACTTCCTCGCAGTACAGTGAGGAGGAATTTCAAGGTCCAGGTAGCAGGTGCGAGGCCAAGACGGACTTTCCAAGGATGTCAGTGTAAACAGAATCGTTAGTGTCGTGGCCTCTCCCTCCCAGTAACAGGGTGAGCAGCACTCAGGAGGACGGATTCCTGCTGCTCGCACACTAATAAGATGGACCTCACAGAGCAGGGTCTTGTCTGTGTGCCAAGAATTTGGTTCTTTTGTGTGTGGGGACTTCCCCATCGTTCACACACATTCTTTTTCTGTGATATTCATTAGGTAGTTCATAATGTCCACTTAACAAAACGGTGTATAAAGAAGAAAGAAACGCCTTTATAAGGCATTTTCATTGGGAACATTTAAAGTTATTTGGTTTGACTTTTTGTTGTTGAAGATTGTGATAACAATGATAATGATGTTATCTGTTCAGTCATATCTGACTCTAAGCGATTCTGTGGACCAGCTCTCTCCACTGACAGCCTTTCCATAAAATGTTCTAGTTGAGGTTTTTACAGGGCATGTCACCAGATCTTTCTCCAACCCCCTTTACCTGGGCTTGGGACTAGCATCTAGAATGCACATCGATGAGTTGATTGATTTTTTCAATTATAAATCCAACATTTAAAAGACAAAAACATTTTTCCTATTTTTTATTTCCAAGAGGAGTTGTGCTAATACTGCAGTTTGTAACTTTGCCACGGAAAAGAAGTTTCACACAGGAACAAATAGTAGTAATTTAATGGATCACTTCCTTTGGATTTCTTTATATGATGCACACAAGATCAGAAGCTGGTATTCTTCTGCACATGTTCTGCTGAACATATTGGGAATTTATATATAAAAAGTGTCAAGCGAGTAATTTTTTTCCATTCATTTTTCTATGTCTTGTCACGAATAATCCTGTGAGAACTGGAGCCTATTTCAGTCAGCACAGGGCATATACCAAAACAGTTAAATTATAAAAATAAATTAATCTAAATAAAACATCATAAATACGTTTCTTAATAATGTGAGCATGCTTTTTGCATAAACCTGTAATTTTGTGGGAGACTGCGTGATTCAGTATGGTTGTGATTTTGATCCTTGGCACTACGTGTGTGGAGTTCGTATCTTCTCTTCATACAGAGTTGGGATCACCCTCACTGCTATGATTTTGTGTGTGTGTGTGTGTGTGTATACCCCTTCAGGGGGTTGGCACCCTTTGTTGGGAAATTATTGAATGAATTATTTAATTAATTAAACATTTTTCAAGTCTTTTGTGTATTACAGATATTCCTTGATAAATAAAATATAATTGAACAACTATTAGTATTGCGGTCAGTTTTCAGTGTTTGGTTTAATGCCATTTCACGATTCATTCAGTAAACATCATTGTGAGGTGTTCAATGAAGAAATGAGCTGAAACACAAACAGCAATTTAGAATATCCTGCCAGGACCAGGGCAGAAATCCACTGCCATACACGCGGTTTTCTTACTTGCCTTTACGTTTATATAAATACACTTGAAACCAGCATACATTTTTTCCTTAAAAGACTCAGCTGTGAATTTGATCTTTCTTCAGTTTGTCTGGTTATTTTTCAATTTTAATCACATTTAAAACATTGTCGCACACATTTCTATAGATGGCTTTAAAGGTGAAATGATAATATTGTCTATAAAAGAAACTTTATTACACAGCACATACATGGGAACTCATTACTGCAAAAAAACAGTTATTCATATACAAGACCTGTACAAATAAATAATGTGTGACCATAGATGCCTATTTCTTGAAGAGTATTTGAAAAGAATAGAAGTGGTAGACCTTTAACACCAGAAAGTTGCAGCTCCACAATGGCACCTTCATATCTCTTCCACATTATGTAGCACCACTAAAGAGTAGAGCTGTCTCCTTCAAACCTTCCAGCCTTAGGAGCGCTGGCAAATTAAGCTCAATGAGAACAGATGAGTCCCATCTTGAGCTGTGATATATAAAAGTTTGGCTTTGTTGCCACACACACACACGCACACAGTGCTAAGTTCTAATGATTTTCCTGGTGTTAGAAACCATTTTATCTTTTCTTACTTTTCTCCTTAATTCTCCAGCTGAAGGGTAGTGGATGAATACTTGAAATGCACCGATCACCACAGCTGAGAATGGGCTGTGAGGACTGTGACTGAACGCTCTGCATCCTTTATCTATCAGATTGTTTTCACTGTACAAAAATGCTAGAATTTTTAAAATCAGTTTGTTTTGATTGTGCTGGAAAAAGGCTCAATGATCCTTGTTCTCAAATGTCTGGACTTGGCCATGACATTTAAAACAATTAGGCACCCACTTCTAATCTTCACCTTTTCAAAGCCTGTGGATTGTATTTTTAACATTTCAATCTAGCTGCCATGCCTGAAGCAAACCAAGTGACCCTTTGCAGCCCGACACCAGGAGGGCCAAACTCAGCAGTCAAGCACACCTAATGACCTGCTGCTAAGCACTGATCATGGTAGGTCTTAGCAATTCCAATATTTTGCATACTTCATTGGAATGCATCGTTAAAAATTTGGAAGAGCATGCCACACAGGTGTTACAATAAATCAACAGAAATCAGTAGGACATCAATGCTTAGTAGCTATTATACTACTATGAAAATTTTGTTAAAAATAACAGCAAATTCTTTGTAAATGTGCATGGAATACTATTTAATTTGAAGAGGCCACTGTCCCTTATTGGACTTGGGTTTAATGAAGACATTAGAGATAAGAGCCTCTCTGTCAATCACTGTGTCTCAGAGATTTATCCTGTTAATTCACTGTTCCCTTGCATTTAATTTCTGCAACATGTTAACGATACAACTAATATAAAGACTTTCTTCAAAAGCATTTAAATAAGTGATTATATTCTTACCAAAGATTTTACCTACCCATCTTTTATGTAAAATTTTCATTAAACTGTCTTCTCAGAAAATAAGAAACCTTATTGAATCCTATTCAGTCTTTCTACCTGTACATCTGAAAAAACCTGACATAAATTCATAATTCTTTTACACTTTGCTACTTTAGAATATTAACTGAGATATTTTTCTACATGCTGTGACCCTTTGTGTTTTGGGATGTGAACCAGCAATATCCTGGTTACAAATGCAGTTCCTGAACCATTTTTCACCTTTTTTGTCCTTAGGAATACATGTGACATGTTGCTTCCTGGCTGAGGACCAGTGTGTTGTACTCTATATGCTGAATTGCTTGACACTGAAGGTGATTAACAGCCACTGCAGTTCCAAAGGGTGGCTGCACGTACGCGCCTCATGTTTACGACAGAGGAAACAAACACATTTGAACAACAAGTAGGAAGAAATATCTTTCATACAACAACATCCTGATGATAAGAAATGACCTGATTAACCTCGCCAAAAAAGGAGGTTTTCTATGAAAGCAGTATGGAAGTGGTTACATTTACTGGCTCAAGACTGAATCCAGGTACAATGTTGTATCAGTGTGATAAGAAGTGTTTCTACTGAAAGGAATGTTGCTATGAAAAGAAAAAGCATTTTTTTCTGATGTCAGTTTTGTTCCTTGCGGTCAGTTGCAATGCAGGAGTGAGCTGCTTTTTATGTCATTACAAAGACATTTACTCAACAACAATAGCGTTTTCATTTTCTTGAAAACGAATTTATAATATGTGTACTTACATGGCAATAGTATTGTAACGTCAGTAAGGCAGTCCCCCAATCAGATTGCTGCTGAGAGGATAATTTGCATATTCTCAGCAGGAGGCCCTGTTGTTCTTCCGCACTGTGTACCTGTTTGTTAATCCATGTTGTAACTTTCCCCTACTCTCCCTGTTTTGGTTGTTGTCTTATGAGTGTGCTGCTGTATGTAATGCCTCCAACTGTCCTGTTAGGATGGAGCTTGATGTCACTCGGTGCAGCGTCCATGTGTCAGAGGAGAGGTGGAAGGGCCTCCTCAAGCTGTAAGTCCCATCGATTTCTTAAAGATGACACTGTTTCATTTCCGAAGACAGGTGGAGCACTACTGGTTGTCTACACGTCTCATGGATGTCGGAGGTGTTTTGTGGGGCGTGCCCTTTGGTGCTCCACAAGAAGAGGATCACTTTCCTTTCTAAACCTGTTTTTAGCCAGCTGGAGTATGAAAAGGGAACTTTTAACTATTTATTATCAGGCACAGCCACATTGATCACTTTTAAGATCAAGAAAAAAATGAAGGATTTTAGAACATAATTTTCAAATTTCTATTTTATTCTATTGTATTTATTCTTGTATTGTTTTATTGTTGTATTGGTTTATTGTATTTTATCTATTATTGTGTTTTATTGTAATAAATTTCAATAAACGAATGCCGGAATGATGAGAGAGAAATGCCCAGTAGTGAATTCACTCTGGAGAGATCTTTCTGACCGGTTTAGGAAAAAAAAAAAAACTGTCCTGTTAAGGACAATGAATAAGAGTATTGAGTACCACAGTGTAACTCATGGGTATCATTATGTCTGGTTCTAGCAGACTGCACACTGAATGTCTGAAGTGGAATAGAAGTTCAGACTCTTCTAGAGAGTTTGTATCACCTGTAAACAGCTATAGAGCAGGAAACTGAGGCTGGCCCAGACCTGATCCGTTAAAGGGCAAGATCATCGAACATGCTTTCTGGGACTGTAGGAGTATGCAAGGTGAGTGGAGACATGAGCTCATCTGTGCAAGATGCTACAGAGTTTGTGTTGACCCAAGCAAAGGTGATGAAGGGGTGGCGTCGGGGCACTAAAGCTCTAAGTCTGTCCCAAATGTGACTGCTGATCTGCTTTACCAAACGCAAACTTTGGAATGCAAGGATGATGCTCATCCATAGAGGAAGAGACCTGAGCACCTTGGGTTTGAGTCAAAAGGACTGTGCCTGACTATTAGGATAGAGTAGGACATCACTTGGTGGGGCTACCACATGGTGAAGGAAAGGTGGAAGGGCCTCTCGAGCTGTAGGTCCTGCCAGTTTCTTGAGGTAATGCTGTTTCATCTGCAAAGGTAAGTGCAGCACTTCTGTTTGAGCAGCGTCTGACAGATGTCAGGTGTTTGCATGGGGTGCGTCCATTAGTGCTGCACTAGTTTTAGTTCACTGTTTTAAAACCTAATTTTATCCATTTGGATTATCGAAGGGTCAATCTTAATTATGATCAGGCACAGCCACTTTTAAAATTAAAATTGGTCTCTGTGTCTGAATTTAGTTTTGGGTACCACAGTACAACCCTTCTGGGTCTCTGTGTCTGAGTCTAACGGATTCCAGAGTACTGCTGATTATATACAAATGTCTAATTTACTTCATTTACTGAGTTTAAAACAAGGTACTCACAAGTTATCCAGTTTTTATTATTCATTGTTTTATATATTTATTGGGAAAGTGAATATTTTGGTTTTGCATCTGTGAAAACAAAAGTCTTCGCTAAATAAAATGTGTTGTTTTCTATTCAACGTGTATGAAGTGCAGTTATCACTGAGAGCAGAACTTCACTGTCACTCAGCTGGGCTGATTTGAGTTTCCAGTTTATTTGGGGTTTTGATGGTATGCAGCACACAGGCTCATATTCCTGTGAATTTGAGTGAGGGGTGGGCTTCTGTATGATGGATGGTGGCATAGCAAGGTCTGTGGTACAGGGTTATTCACAGTGGCAGTCAGGATGGTGCACGTTCTGCCAGTGGGAAGGTCATTTTGATACTTATGGTCATGTCTTGTAAATCATTCCAAGACTCACCACAAAAGAGTGTGAGAACAGGTGTTCTGAATGTGTCACGCGAGGGAAAGGAGAGCTATCACACTGTGGTATAGCACATGTACAGAGTTTACCTCCCATAAAAAGTGCAGATTCTTAAGTGCTACCCCACCTTGGAGCCGAAATTGTAGATCATTTGTACATATCATGTTCATATGGGTGTAAATTAACTCTTTTTCTGGTATCTCTTGAAGAATTACTGTTAAAATAATCCTACCAACATATTAATGGCAGTACACCTTGCCCTTCAGTGCAATTTGAACTAACATCCAAAACTGTATTTTGCAACACTATAGTACTGTTTGTATGTGCATTTTTGTTATGCTTTGTAGAAATATAAACAGAAATTACCTGGATAAATATATGTAGTAATATTACAGCATCATTCTATTTAGACTAAGTGATTTTTTTACTCTTTCTACACATTAACGTGATTTCAGCCAAAAAGCAGATTTCTGTTTCTTTTCTTACAGTCAAGAATATGAGAGCATTTCACTGAAGCCCTCAGACTTTTCACACACCTGTTTTCAGTAGACAGTGCCCAACACCTGGCCCCATCGATCCTACAAGCCCTGGAATCCTTGCACCATCACAGATCTCTCCCATCCCTAGGAAATCTGCTTTTTCTTCCCAACTCTACAGCTGATCCACCTCCCACATCGTGAATGTGCCTCATGGGATTTTCGAGCACAGATGAGGAAGAGGACTTATAATAGATACCATATGTCCTGCTGCTTTCCTCTGTTGTTTTGTTTTAACATCCTACTTCTGTCTCTAATAATCACTATAATGAAAGCTCACCTGTGTGTGGCATGGTGCAATCATTGTTCTGAAAAAGATACTACCAGGGTCAATGCAATAAACTCAACTCCACTTGTGACTGGCAACACCAGTACTGCCTGAAGTCCCTTTGTTTGGTTTGGTGCTTACAGGAGAATCTGTTTTGATGGGGATGGATTCAAGCTTGGATTCAAGAATTGATGCAGAGGTGGATCATAAAGAAGTAGAACAGATGGGTATGATACATGGCAAGTGGGGACATATGGCAAACCTGTCATCAGTGTCCTGAGTGTGAAATTACTCTTAAAACGCGTTAAACTGACAACAGGAATCAGTTTGCCTTCTAATCCAGTGTGAAAAAACATTCCATGCTCCAGCCAACTGAGGTGTCTTCAAATGCAGTGCTACCCTGGCTGGAAGTATCCATCCATTATCTTAACTGCTTATTCCTGGTGAGGGTCACAGGGAAGCTTGGAGCCCATCCCAGAGCACATAGGGCAGGGGACACCCAGGGCAGGGTGCCAACCCACCACAGGGCACACACACACACACACACACACACAAATCAACCTAACCTGCATGTCTTTGGACTGTGGGAGGAAACCGGAGCACCTGGAGAAAACCCACCAAGCATAGGGAGAACATGCAAACTCCACACACACACAGACCCAAGGAAGGAATTGAACCCCAGGCCTGGAGGTGCGTGGCAACAGTGCTAACCACCACACCACCGTGCCGCCTGCTGGGTGTATGTCTTCTTTTATTCTTTTTAAACATGATGCTGAGCCCCTTAATCACTGAGGAGTATGTCAGACATAGTCCTGAGCAGAGTCAGAAACCACATTCTGGTCATGTCAAAGCTAAGATGACACAAGATGATACCTCAAGATGTCCTCATTCTACATTCACAAACATTACAACCTTATCAGATTCCTCAGGCAAACCCAACATGAAAGAAAACATCTTAAACAAACCTGACCCAGCTGCCTTTAAAAGGTGTGCACCTCAGTAAGTGTTTTTCAAATAAAATAATTATTTGTTGAAAGCCTTCCTTGCCTGTCCTCTTGTTCCAGATCTATATACGCACCTCGCTCAGAGAGAGTACACTAACACTCATTTGTGTTATCTAGCACTTGCATTATTATTCCAGGTGACAAAGCAGATTCCATACAGGTTCTGGAGCAGCCTGCTGTGCTTGTTATCGGCACAGTGTGCAGCCAATTCTCTTCTGCTTGTCACACAGACCTTGGCTGAGAGCAGGAGCTGTGGGGGCAAGCTAAACGCTGACATACTGAAGAGCACCTTGTTCCAAAATACAGAACTGTCCGGGTGATTTATAACTCAGTCACATTCCCAGAAAGACAGTGGATATAGAACCCTAGACATATATTTAATATGAAAAGTATAAATGTCACACTGCATGGCTTAGACAGTTAGTAACGTTTATGTGTACTGTACCTTTATGTTTCAAAAACATTTTTAAAGCTAGTTCTCAAACCGGTTTCAAAGCGATTTCACTTTATTTCACCAAGGAAATACTGTAAGTAAAAAGCAATTAAGAATTGTGGTGAATGTTAACTGCTAATTTTTGTAAAGATATCAGGATTCATGTTTTTTGTGCATTTCAACCTTTTGGACTAGATGCAGCACATTAAAGATACTGGTCCTTTAAATGTACAGTTCAGCATGACAATGTGCATTTCTTTATCAAAGCTGTATGATTATAAAAAAGGGAAAAAAGGGCTGGACTCTGAACACATTAACCAGTGAAGCTGACCGTACTTTAGTCATGCATTCAGTAGTTGCATTAAATCACACGTGTGGGTTAGTTTCCTAAGTACTTAATATCTAGCACAACAGTCATAACTGCAAAGTGCCTATCCTTTACATGTGGATTCAGAGCCCCTTGTTGGACAATACTGGCCATTCCCACAGTGATAAGATTTAAAACAACAACCATTTAAAAGGGATCAGATATTTATGACATAACCTACAAGGGCAGGACATGGTTCATGCCAGGTCAGATTTACAGGAGT
Source organism: Chitala chitala (assembly GCA_025773905.1). NCBI lineage: Eukaryota > Metazoa > Chordata > Actinopteri > Osteoglossiformes > Notopteridae > Chitala > Chitala chitala. The sequence continues at coordinate 25,079 of JABJVR010021779.1, forward strand.
GGCATGAATAAGTTCCAAAATAATTATTCTTTTTTCTCTGTGCCTTTGTTGTGTGCCTTGCAGCTGGATGCCTATACAGTTAAAGCTAACATTAACTAAAAAAAAATGTCCAAAGTAAATCTGAAATTGAGGTAACATCTAATGTTACACATCTGTTTAGATCCACTCCTCATCTCGCTAAGCCCAAGTTATGCACTGTATGGAAGCTTCCTAATATTACTTTTTGTGTTTTCACTTTTTACATGTACATCATCCATCCATCATCTTAACCGCTTATTCCTGGTGAGGGTCACAGGGAAACCTGGAGCCCATCCCAAAGCACATAGGGCACAGGGTAGGGGACACTCAGGGCAGGGCGCCAACCCACCACAGGGCACACACAACAGGCAATTTAGACATGCCAATCAACCTAACCTGCATGTCTTTGGACTGTGGGAGGAAACTGGAGCACCTGGAGAAAACCCACCAAGCACAGGGAGAACATGCAAACTCCACACACACAGACCCGAGGCAGGAATTGAGCCCCAGGCCCGGAGGTGCGCGGCAACAGTGCTAACCACCACACCACCGTGCCACCTTATGTGTACATCAATTAATACTTAATTCTACTTACTTATTTCTCTTGTTCCACGTGGTTTGTGAACTTTGTTTTATCCTAGTAAAAGTGGGTATATGCTTCAAGGCTCGTGTGTGTGGGTCGTACAAATTCTTGATGTTCTCTCTTGCCTAGTTCACAAAATATTTTGCCTAGGTTTGTATAGTCTATATATCATGTGTGTTTTTCCTTTAAGTAAATATTTTACTGTATCTCAAGACATCTTTTTTGCCCTGTTATACAGATTATTGTGTTCTCTGATGAACTGTGAATGCGATTATATAAAATTTGTAGATCAACCATAAAGAAGGCAATGATCACCACGTCTTTTTCTTGTGGTGTATCTGTAGTCAGATGGCAGGAAATACGTGTTTTTGGGACAAGTCCTCTACTTTTTGTTTTACAGAGAAACGGGCACAACTGAGCCCTGATACGAGCTGTCCTTAGAAAACTGCGTTAAATCACCAAAGATACAAGATGCACAACTCAGTGAAAATGTTGAGCCAGGGTTCGGTTGGCTGTACCAGATCTATCAGGCTTAGCTCATCAAAAGGATCTGTCAGTTTGTGCTCAATGTCTAACTGGTTTAATTGAAAACATGTATAATTTTTCCTTACTTTATGTAACGTCTCTAAAATTTCCTCTAAAATAATGTTATGTTCTCTGTCGTGTCTGTTTGCATTGTTTCATGTGCATCGGGTCAGCATGTCTTTCCAAATTTTAACCACATAAAGATAAAAAATAGTAATAGGGTAGGATTGCAGCTGATCCTTTTGCAGTGTGGGTTTTTGGACACTCAGGGTAAGAAATACCCAGCATGCTCAACAAATGGTATACCTGTCATATGCATACAAGTGCTACACTACTGATGGGCACTGGGCACAGTTTGTGTTGTGCATTTTGCATTGTTTTTTAAAGGATGAAAAATAGCAGCCGGAACAAATATGCCAAATATTCTTCCCTCGTTTCTGGCAGCTGTTCCAGCCATTGTTTTGCTAAAACGTAAAAGTGTAGTCAGTTTAGAGGCCTTTTCCATTAATGTTCTGATTAGTGTTATGAGTCTGGGGGAAATGCAGACATAAATTGAACGACAGAGAATTGAAATCTGAATGAAATTCCAGGGAAATGTGAGAAACAGCAATCCATGGCCTGTTAAGGATTACCCATTGTTAGGGTGCATTCCCTCAGAACAACATCTCAGCTTGCCGTAAGATTGTTGGATATTATAAATCCATTTTGTGGTTTATTGGTATTTCTGTTTGTCATCAGTGCTGTATGCTTTCACTTTATTCTCAGCATGTGCATGGATCACCGAAGCAAAGCTAGGAGTTTGCATCATGTTAATTTTGGTCCTGTGTTCACTAAATGGGTGGGGGGGCGTTGATCCTCATCATGCTAGTTCTTGATGATTCTTTATGGGCCCACATAATCCCTGCCTCACTCTACACTACCAATGCTTGGTTTGACATTGTCCATCAATGAAAAGGTTATGTCCCCTCACCATTTCAGACTTCAGCACCAATGAGGGCACTGAGGTCAAGGTTTAGAGAGCCCTGTGAGGGCAGGTCTCGGTGACCAGCTGCCTAAGGTCTGGGCCTACGATAAACAAGTCCACCAATGTGTGATCCTGTTTCTGCAGCTGGACTGTGGGATGCTGAAGGGAGAGATAGATAGCCACAATGCAGCTTCAGGAAGGTCTCATTACTCCACAAGGGCAGGCCATGTGAGCAGCCGATGTGTCATTAATTGTCTGCCTTCTCCAGCAGATTAGGGCTGTTTTTGTTAACCTGTCCCTGCTACCTCCTGCCACCTTAATCAGTTCAGTGTTGCTGAGAGGGAGAACAAAGGTCCAGCCCTGTGTTCAGCCTAAAAATCCAGCTTCTATTCAGCCCAGACATCCAGCCCTGGGTTCAGCCCAGACATCCAGCCCTGGGTTCAGCTCAGAAATCCAGCCTTGTGTTCAGACCAAAACCATAATATTTAGATTTGATTTATCAGCATGTTTATTGAATTAGTAAAACCAGTGTCTATGCAAATTGTGCCAGTTTTATTCTTAATTATAATACAAACAATATCTGTTTCAGTTGGAATAATAAATGAACATTCAAACATCTAGGAAAAATGGAGAGTGAAAAAACATCTTCAATGAAGCAGTGAAATAGAGAAAATGTAAATATGTTAACCATTGTAAAGAGACCAAACTTCAACCACCTTTGGTATGAACAGATTATCAAAGATAAAAATATTTGCACAGATTAAAATTATAACTGGCCTTATATGGAATACAGACTGTGGCATGGCTATCACTGACCAAATTTCAAAGGACAGAATTCAACTGACCTTAAATTCAGCAATTCATTTTTCACCTCAGTGATTTTATACCTTCCAAAAAAAAAAAAAACAAGTCAGGGAGAACACTGACTTCAAAATATAACAGTTTAAACAGATGCTCTACACATCATAGTCCTCATTTTACACACCAAGTATCTTCTAAACTCAAAAGCTTTCTCCACATTTGCTTGCATGACTTGACATTAAAGAACAGGCACCACTGTACCTTGTGTCTGCCATCTGTTGGCTCAAAACATCAGCTGTCTCTTAAGACAAGAGATTGAGATAAAAAAAAAAAATCTATCAAAATTTACTGGAAGGCAAACTCACTTTATATCCTGGAAGGATGTTATGAATGCAACTTAAAGGATCTAAATAACCACAGTGGCACAATGCGTGCAAACGTCACCCATATCATCATTCAGCAGGGATTGTACCGCTTTCCTCGTCACAGTTAATTAATACTGTTCACTCACTTAATTCACCTTTATTGGCTTCTTCTCTCTCAGGGTAATTGTAGTTCGTATCTACATATCGGTTCACTACTCATTGTTATACTCCATTGACTCAGTCATTACAGTTTCAGGATAGTTGACATAATTAATGCTTGTATAATGTCCATCACAATGTATATAATTGCTTCATCACAATAAACTTCATGCTGTCTGTGAACACCACTGTTTTTTGAAATACAAGGGAGCTGCTTATTTATTTATTTATTTATTTTTTATTATGTTTCAAAAAGGGTGAGACAGTTGTCTGGCAGATAGAGGCTGTTAAATGAAGCACGTGGTGTAAGATGATGTGAGAAAGACGTCTGGCTGCCATTTCACACTAGATGGAGTAACAGGTGTACCACAAACAGTCATGTGTCTCACCCATCATGACCGCACAATGTGTTCTTTCCTGTTTTTTTCTTTACTAACCAAAACTCTGTTACATTAAAAAAACAAGTAAACACGAGCTGTAAATCAGGCTAAACAGGAGTTTATAAATGTAGTTCTACAGAGGACGCATTCGATTGGCTGACAGTTTTAACAGAAAAAGCTGTTCCCAGGTGCTTCTCCTGTAAGTACATTAGAAGGCTCTCTTTGTTTAAACATGTTTCATATTTGACCTTACCTTTCAATGCTCCCCACCATATCATAGTTTTAGGGTAGGACTCAGAGCTCCTTCATTTAAAACCACTGTCCATGTCCAACTCCCAGAGCCTGTCAGAAACAGATAATTCCTCCAATATAACTCCAGTAGCCCCTCACAAAAATGTGCAGTAGAGCTGCCTCGGGACACTGACATTTCATACATTAAACAGGTTGTCCCTGGTCTCCACACCAAGAGAGCACATAACTAGAGTTCAGTGTCCACAGAACAAAACTTATCACAAAAAGCGCATTCCAGTTTACACCAACATGTAGCAACTGGACCAGAGGTACCTTCTCCTCAGAATTATTTTGCATGGTGTAAGTTTTCAATTTCACTTCAGTGGTTATATTGTGAAGAATATATTACCACGCCTGACAGTGGCAAGTTATTCTGCATACTAGTAACAGTATGCCTAGTGGCACTTTGGAATTGAAATAGATCTTACTATTACACAATCTCTGTGCCAAGACAATTTTCAGGACATCATATGTGTGTCAGACATCTTTAGTACTGTAAAGACTAGGCTGGAATAACATTTTGAACCAATTTCTTGGAGGATTATGTGATTACACGACAGCTTTGGATGAAAGCTTCAGAAAAGATTCAATAACAAATCCATCACCGACTCAGCAGTGAGTAGAGCCTCAGTATGCTGGACCAAATTTCCTATGTCATGAGTTTACATGAGGTCACAGGACAACTTTAAAAATTGATTGAACTGGGTTTTGTATCAAAAATATGTTTTATGTATGCATGTTCTCTTGTTCCTTTTTATACAATAGTTAGTTCTGACCAAGTAATTTAATTGGACCAAAGGCATTCCAAGGGTACTGATATTACAGTATAACACCACTGGGATGTTTAACAATAAATATCACTTTGCCTCACAGGTGTTATCATAATCTTTAATTACACTAATGTAATAAAGAAATAAATTGTAATCTGTTGTCCCTTATTACTATCACCTAATAAATGGCATTTGTAGGACTGTTGTATAAATTAATTACACTTCCTGTCAGTTGCTAGCTCAATGCTACATTGTAAAAAACTATGCCAAAAGATGCACATTTTTCTGGAAAAAAACAGTTAAATTATGAATCGTCATCAACAGAGGAAGAGGAGAAGGAAAAAAGCTAGGATACTTCTGTGCAAACCTCCCAGTTGTGAACTGTTTTTATTGGCAAAGCTAAATATCTCTGATTAAATAAACAAATTGCAACCAAGTGATAGCACTGATATGAAATGAGTCACTAAGATACAATTTGGGAAACACCCACTTTACGCAGGCCTTTACTAAATATATCTCCATCACAGCAGAGTGCATATCCCAAAGTACTCTCACATCTACCCTGAGGGGATAAAACATATTTGTTTCACACTGTGCCCTGCATTCACCTGAGGCACAAAAAAAATCCATTACAAATTTTTGACGCTTATTACTGTATAAAACCAATATCACACCAGAGCTCGTTTTGCTGTACTGAATATCAGCTTGGCTGTGTTGTCTTCCCCACTCAGCCTACAGCCTCCTGCCTGTGTTATATTGCTTTAATGACAGGGGTTTTAAGGGCTCATACTGATAAACTTTACACAAAGCTTAGATGTGGACACTGAGTGCAGAACCAAAACTGCAGCTGGCAAATGGTTCACAAATCCTGCTGCAGAGGGGCAAATATTTCAAGAGTGTGCCCTCCTGTTGTGTGGGAGAGGTGTCCATGAAGGAGATTGCCCAGTACTTTCTAACAACACAAGACTGTTTTCCTAATCTCTGTTTGAAGCTGAGTTTGGGAGTCCTCCTTGCATCTTGTGGAACACGAAGGAGTGTGCAGAAGATCTGGGCAAAAGTGATGAAATGCAGCCACCCTCCTAGCCCCTTTGGCCAAAACTGATATCCAGTGTAGAAAACCAAAGACCTAATTGAGCTTGACTTTGGGGAATGTCACTTTGATGAAGCTGAACTAGTGATGGAGAACCCAATAGCTAATTTAGGCTGGTTATTAACACTGAAGATTACACTCCATCACTGATGCAGTCAGGCCTTGGCTCAGTTATTAAAGTGCCTCATAAATAATGCCTATTGTAAGACCAGCCCAAAAAGAACATACTGCACAAGCTCTTGGCCTTTCTGCTGCCACTCTGCTTTTTTCATTGCCTTGTCACCACTGCAACATTACCAAAAAGTTATATATATATAAAATTACCTGGTAACAACTTCCTCATTAAAAGGCCAGAGCATGCCCACCCTTTCCAGTGAATGGTTATCAAGTTCAGACAAGGCCTCCTGCCCTTCATCCCACAGTGAGTCAGCTGTCTTCTCTTCCTGCAGATAAAGGAGAAAACATCTGGTGCTCCCAATTTTGGACATGCCAGCCCTGTGCTGTCATTTAGAGAACAACAGGCCCCACCCTGAACGGGTAGCAGCTGATTGCTTATGACATTGGCTGTGGAACCTGTGATAGTGTAACTTTCAAACCAGGAAAACTACTGTGTGCAAATTGGGGGCCTACCGATGGAAGAGAATGCTCTTCTGAACTTTTGTGTGTGGCCTAAATACTCATAATTCTTAAGCCCTTTATGGGGTCCCCTAGGCCTGCATAATTTCTAATGAGCAGGGCTCCATTCTTAAACCTGGGGTCAATAAAGTCACATAGGTGCAGGCTATGGCTGCTGGGCTAAACTGAGAATCTTGACATTAATCCTGGAGGGTAATGTGGGCTTTCCTGTGGCTAATGAAATCTGAAGCCTTTAAAAGGCTGCACCTAATGATCCTCCTTGACAGCTTCTGCATTAAGCAGCCGTAGCAATCTAAATAGCACACAGATGGCAGACAGTGCCCCCCCACACTAAACACCCAGGCCCCATTTCTACCACAAGAGGTTGCATACGGTTTTTATTTGTAAAACAAAGAGAAACTTCTTTTAGCTAAACTACAGAATTCTTGGTGGACTGTTTAAGATTGAGGTTATATACTTTTTTTTGTGAAGTTTAAGGTCAAAGAGTTCTCAGTGGTCCATTGTGAAATCTAAACAATTAAAAATACAAAATTCAAACATTTTGAATGCATTGGCAAACTGTAAACATCAACATTTAGTTCATGAATGACCTTACCACATTCCATAAGAACCGACTACGTCTGAGTGTAACAAGTACTGCTGGCTAAAACCTGACCACAGAAGCAGGTCTCACTCTATTCTCTTTTTTGAGCATTAGAACAATGACAGCCTGTTCCATTCCACCATTCCACATGGATTCCAGTGGCTTTGGTAAACCGTAATCTAAGCCATTACAATTCTTGTGCATTCTATACATTGAGCAGGAAACTCGTTCTTCACTTACTAATAGCAGAGTCAGTTTGCTACTCCACTGGCCAGATAAATGCAAGGGTCCAGCTTCTAAAAAAATGAAGTTTTAATCAATATGGAGAAATGTGGTTTAAAATGTTGATGGGCATCATTTTACAGGCTGAGCGAAAGATGCATTCATACCTGTCAGAAAGAAAACCCAGCAGTTAAATACAGATCAAGAACTGTCATAGTGTAACTTTGTGATGTGTTTTATCACAGTTTGGTACTGCACTATTTTATTTGTTTATTATATTTGGGTCTCAGGAATAGTGCATTTGGTCACGTCATACGAGCACTTCAGAGGAAAAAAAGACTGAGGAGTAATAAATGGCCTTTAAGCAATGTGAAAAAATGAAACACTTGTACCTTCAACTTCATAAAAAAAATTAAATGTGCTTGTGATTGAGTAACCATAGCGACTGCTGATGTCAAAGAAATTGCCATTTGCTGAGGAAAATGTTCCTCTGCATAAAAATGATTTTGCCCTTTAAATTTAAATTATTTGACATTTCCGGGTATTAGATTAAAATACTGCAACTGTAGGAAGCTTGTTTTCAGAACAAATAAGAGACACGTGCAGAGATGCTGCAGAGCAGTTCCATGCAGTGGGAGTGGCACAGGCAGATGCTCCATCTTCATTAGCTCTGTGTAAAAGGTTAATATCTCTACTGTTAGTCAACATGGGCTGACTAGCACATGCCATCCATCTTCTGCTGTCACCCACTCATAGCCCAGCTCATATCGTGTCAACAGCTACTTGAGAGATTTCGAATGTGGTTTCCTACTGGTACAACCTTGAGCAAATTGCTTAGGTGTTAGAAAGCTCATCCCCTGTGACTTTCAGCTATGATAACATTGCTTTTAAACTGACTGTGGATCTGAGGGTTTTGATCTGATTCTTTAAAGATCCCAAATGCAGAAACACTGTTTGCTATGAAAATGCATAAGCCGACAAATTCTGACTGCTCTATATCGTTGCCTTTATCTGCAAAGTCCTTTTCTGGACTGATTTCGTAACTCAACTTCTACACATTTGTGAACCTGCATATAATTATATGTTTTAATAATGTCAGCAAGATATATATCTGCAATATTTAGTGTTATAAATGCTAACAGATTAGATGTCTTTGAATTTTCTATAAAAAATATGTACAAGTCCAAGACAATTTGAACAATTCATACTTGCATTTTCTGCAACTCTGAACCTTTCATGCAATTTACAGCGGAACTAGCTGCCGCCATAAATGTACCTCTCATTATTACCACAACAAACTGGTGTGTGGGAAGAGCAGGCAGTCTGCAGAGACAGCTAGGGACAGAAAAAGCTCACTGAATTTCTTTACACCCTAAAATGCCAGTGTGGCAGCAACTGCAACTCTTTCTGCAGCATTGAAAGTGAGTATCAGAGAGGGGAATGTTATCTCACGCTGGATTCCTATGTGCTGTGAAACTACACAAACTCCTCAGTAATGCTCTTCTTTGTAGGTCTATGGGCTTGGATTTTCAAGAGTGTTTGTTCCTTTTTTTACACCAGTACAAAGCATCCATGAGTCACATGACCGGACGAAAATGGCAGAAGTCCTGACTGGGATCTGTAAACACACACATTGCTGAGGAGCTACCTGACCATGTTAGGTGGTACAGGAAAGAGATGCAGTTTCCTCTCTACACTGTCACGGCATGTCTGAGCTGGCTCCATGAATGTGCTCAAATTTTTTAGCATTAGCATAAAGACCAGGAACTAACTCAAAGTCTAGAATTTCAAAATCCAGTACAAATTCAAAATCCACTATAAAATTTTTTGTCATTTTAATTTGTAAAACTGGTATATGAGTTTTTGCTCTGCAGCCTCTTGAATTTGGTTCTGAATTTGGCAGATGCAACTCAGCCAAATTCCAGAATAATACTACAGCCTACCCCTCAGTAGGAGTACAGTTTGATGTTACCACACCGAGGGAAAGGGGTATAAACCAGTGGCAGCAGCGGAGGGGGGCAGGGGAGCAGCTACCTCCCAATAATTTTTTGGGGGAGGACTGGCCCCCTATCAATTATGAGGCACTTATTTTTCACAGTTAAGGTACTTTTATACTGTTTTACATTTTATTACTTAATTTAGTAATTTTGCCCTGATTTAAACACATTTTAAATTGCACGGGATGTTGGTATTTAATTCTGTCTTTGACTACGGATGGCATAACACCAACTCATCCACAGTGCTCTCCCAGTATTCCTACAAAACAAACCTTTATGATAGTACTGAAGGCAGACAGGTTAGAGTTGGCTATAATGTAAGCCAGCATACAATATTAAAAATTACTAACTGGGCGTTCTTGAAAGAATTTAGATTTGAATATGTACATGGTAAAAAAATGCTAAATCCCTATCATTTGAGCACTTGTTGCTATGTAACAGACAGGGAACCAGTCTTGCTTTGTGACGCAAATAGTTCCCTACACTTAGGTCAATTTATCAAGTGCCACTAGCCTGCCAGGCTAACAAAGGCTAACAAAGGCTAACACATCCCTTTTCTGGCTTAGTTTCCCTCGTTTTCTTTCTTCCTTTCGCTGCTTTGATGATGCCTTTTTTCAGCTTAGACCTTTGTCTTCTTTAACTCTGAGAAAACTATTAAAAATAAATACATATCTCTCTGATTCTCATGGAAAAGTCTAATGCAAAAGTGCTAACAGTGGAGTTTTTAAGAATCCCAGAGAAAACACTGACAAATACACCTGCCTGGGTTTCAGAGTTTTTGTCCTGTCAGGTCGTGCCAGCCACTCTTTCTCAACACTGGGAGGGTAAAAACAGGAGTCTCCTTCTCCTGAGGTAATGTGACCATCACCTCCCGCACATGGCTAACATACACCTGATGAAACGTTTGCCTGTGTTACTATGCAGGTAGTACAATGCTATGGTGTAATTACAAAAGATAAAGGAAAACAGATTTATAGTTTTAATACTGACTCTCTACAATGATCATTGAAGAAGATGGGCCATTTTGTAAATCACTTTTATATTTAAATTGTTAATCTACAACTGGAAGAGAAAAAGAAAAATCTGTGTGACCTACTAGCTTTAACTTCATATGCAACTTTCATAAATTAGGTCGCTCAGAGAGCTTAGAGCAAAAAACACTAAATAATGAAGTCATTATTGTTTTTCTAGTTATCTGCAACAAAAGAGACAATAAAAGCAGAACAAAGAGGAAGAAGAGGGAGAACTCTGAAGACAAAGGCTGGAGGAAGATATCACTGAGTCTGGACAAAGAGGAAAGAGCAGAGTGCTACTGCTTTTGTGCAGAAATTACTTTTCAAGGCTTTATGTGCAGACGCAATGACCTAGTGCTTTAACCTTTTCTTCCATTTTTCAAGATGTTTCTTTCATGTTCTTATTGTATTCTTTATTTAAATTCCTGTGTTGTAATCACAGTCAGAATTATGTCTATAAATGACAAAAGTCACACAAGTCAAACCAAAACATCTTTGTCGTACTGTGTGTGTAGGTAACCTCGAGGTTCAGTGACAGTGCTTTCTGGGTCGAACCACTTCTCCTTCCTTTTTAAACTTTTTTTTCTCTGTTGTTACTTTGCTTTTGCCTCAGTTAGCCTGTTCGGGAACAAAAAGCCTTTTGTGGGCCATGTTATAGTAGGATAACCACTATTTTAAAAGGTTTTCTTCAGCCTGAATAAGCATACACCTTGTGTTTCTGACACTCCTTAATTCAGATGTACTCCTGGATTACACTTGGATGATCTTCAGAGGCTGGTGTGGAAAATTCCATGAAGGGAGCATCAAAACCAAATTCCATGTAACAGTTTTTATGGCCACGTAAAGAACACTTTTTGTCATTAATTATTTATAATCACTGCTAAGTAAAAGAATTGGATCAAAGGAGAGATCTGAAAAAAGGCTCTTTTTGTAAAAGTGACTCTGTGAGGAGCACACAAGCTTTCACTTCATTCAAAACCCTTTTTTGAAGTGTGTAAGTGTTGAATGTGCCACTGCCCTTCAGGAGACCTGACCATGCGTTGTCTTCATCAGGTCTCATCACCAATGCTTTGAGCACGGCAAGTGCCTGCTGTCCAGACACGCCCACTCCAAGTTCTTCTACACATTGATTATTTGGACCAGGACCCATAAAAAGCCAGCAGTCCGTTTCCAAGCCAGGTGTGAAGTGAACAGAAGATGACAATAATCAGAGTCACGTTTGAGTAGAGATGAGTGACTCCAGCCGCTAGGATTGTTTTTAATTCTTTGAACTTGGGCACCAAAGGGAGTTTAGGTGAGCCACATGACTTGTCTCAGAAAACCCAAAATGGGAAGAGAAAAAACAGAATGGACTGAGGTGCAAGCCAGAAGGAGGGGGAACCTGGTGTTTTTTGAAGTTCACGAAAACCTGTTAAGAAATGGCATGTATCCACTTCTGTACATCTACACATACAGCTAAACCAAAGGCAGAGCTCTATCCTTCACTGCTTTTGTCAGCGTCACTGTTCAAAGCAATCTTTGAAAGAGACAAGTGACATCAACCGGATTTATATCACCTGGCACCTGGGGTAGCAAACTCTTATCACATAATCAGCCTGGAAAAATTCAAAGAGCCTCTGTGTTTATTGTTTTAATATATCTGCAGAGAATCTCACTGACTGCACTATCTTGGCTGATGAGGGCAGATTGTGTGAGGGTAGATATGGTTCATACACACACACACACACACACACACACACACACACACAATGAACAAAAGTATAAAAACAACAAACAAAAAGCATACACCAATCAGCCATAACATTGAGACTGCTGACAGGTGAAATGAATAACATTAGTTGTCTCATTACTGTGGCATGTGGAAGTGGGATATATTAGGCAGCAAGTGAACATTTTGTCCCTGAAGTTTATGTGTTACAAACAGAAAAAATAGGAAAGAGTAAGTATTTGAGTGACTTTGACAAGTGCCAAATTGTGATGGCTAGATGACTGGGTCAGAGTAACTATGGGATGTTCACAGTCTGCAGTAGTCAGGACCTACCAAAACTGGTCCAAGGAAGGAAAATCGGAGAACTGGCAACATGGTCATGGGCAGCCAAGGCTTATTGATGCACATGGGGAACGAAGACTGGCCTGTGTAGTCTCATCTAATAGAAGAGCCAGTGTAACTGAAATTGCTGAAAAAGTTAATTCAGGTTTCAGTAGAAAGGTGTCAGAACACACAATTCATCATAGTTTGTTGCTTATGGGGCTGCGTACCCACAGACCAGTCAAGGTACCCATGCTGACTCATGTCTACTGCCAAAAGTGTCTGCAATGGGCACAAGAGCATCAGAACTGAACCATGGATCTATGGAACAAGATGGCCTGGTTTCCTGAATCACATTTTCTTTTATGTAACATGGATGGCCAGGTGCTTTGCTTATCTGGAGAAGAGATGGAACCAGGATGCACTATGAGAAGAAGGCAAGCTAGCAGAGACAATGTGATGCTTTGGGCAATGTCCTGCTGGCAAATCTTGGGTCCTTCCATTCATGTGTGTGTTACTATGACACGTACCACCTGCCTATACATTGCTGCTGCCCAAGTACACCCCTTCATGGTAACAGTACTCCCTGATGGCAGTGGCCAAATTCAGCAGGATAATGCACCCTGCCACACTGCAAAAATGGACGAACACAACAACACATTTGAGGTGTTGACTCCAAATTTTCCAGATCTCTATTCAATCGAGCATCTGTGGGATATGCTTCTCTAAACTCTCTCCTCCTGCATGTGGTTACCCGGTGCTTGCCTGGGCACGATCTGAGCGGGATGTCTTCGTAGAGCAGCTGACTCCAAACGAATCCGCTTGGACGAAGCTCCGCCAGAGGGACACCTAAGGCCTATGAGATCGGCTTCAGCACCAGGAGCAAAGGAGGACTTATTTTGTGCTATTTATATAAAATTACTTGGAA
>JABJVR010021809.1:0-38414 GCA_025773905.1 Chitala chitala
TAACATAATCAATCAAAGTTATTATGTTCCCTGCCTTGGCCCTGAGGTTTCTTGGGATGGGTTCCAAGCATTCCACTACCCTACACTGGATGAGCTGTTTAGGAAAGTGAATGAATGAATAGAAGAAAATGTACATTGATTGTTTTTTTTCTGTAGCTGAGTTCCAGGAATTTGGCTGGCCATTTGCACCATGCTATAAGTCTGTCTTCAGATTTACAGGGAGCAGGGGGATGGGGGCATTTTACAGCAGCTAACCAGGGGCCTGGGACTGACAGGTGGGTGCAGCGTGTTAAGAAACAAATTGGAGGCTTAGCACCTCCTCGTTGGTGGCAATGAGGAGCAGGGCGGGGTCACCCAGGGCCATGGGGGGGAATGCCTGCCAAGGCCAATCTGGGCTTTGCACTGACGGGCGCTGGCACCTGCCAGGAGGAGGAATCTGGCATCCTGTGGTTGCTGGGGGCGACGGGTGTGGGAAAAAGCTTTGGTGCCCTCTTTTAAATGAACCATGAAAAAGGATCCTCCTCCTTTTTTTTTCTAACCAGCAATTTTTGGCTTTGTTTCTGTTTATAGGTGCGTGTAGATTTTTTTTTCTCCCTGTTGTTTGAGTAAAAAGGAAAACTTTTTCATGCCGATACACCAGTTTGTGTGAAGTTGGGAAACTGGCTCCTTTTGTGTTTTTCTTGTTGAATGCAGTCCCTTTTACCCTCAGTACTCAAAGGAGTGAGTTGTTTTTGTTGATGAATTTAGTCTAGTTACAGTTGTTGTCAACGATTTAGTGTTTTAGTGTTGCTGTTGGTTTCATGTTGCTTTTCCGTTCGTTGCTTTTTTGCTCTTACTGGGTTTGTTTTCTGTTGCTTCTGTTGTTTTTGTTGCTGCTGTTAATGATGCTGTTGTTGAGAGGATGCAGATGTTTGTTGATGTTGTTGACAGTGCGTTTTGCATTGTCGATGCTGATGTTGCGCTTGTGTTTGCTGGATCTTTATGGGTGTTTTAATTTTGCATCTTGCACTAGATAAGCTGGCTGAATACCTCCAGCTCCAGGGATGTTTTTGATACTGGCCCCAACCCAATCCCAACCTGTATTTCTTATTCACACTAAAAAATCTGTGTTGATCCTGAAACATGGTATTTCCATAAGAAAAGTGTCCTGTATGTTAAAATAACCATGCAGTATGCCCCCTTACCTTCTTGCCCAGCTCCCCAGTTTGCAGGCTCAGACACATTCATCATTATCACCCTCTCTTCATTATCGTTTTTTGTCCTCCCCTCAAAAAAACCCCTCATTGTGTTCCATTAGGGATCACAGAATCCTGCTTTGCCAAATATGTCACCCCTGCTATCAACAAGAATGCTTCTCCACATTTAATAACAGCAGACCTTGTTTTATCACACAGGGCTGAGCATCTGAATGACCTCCATTGCACCCTTTTTAGGCAACAAGGTGCAGCGGCAGGGTCTGCTGAAGTGTGAGGTAAAACTTCGCACACAGCCAGGTTGACGGGCAGGGAGGGAGTACGAGAAATAAACCCGTGTAACGGTGACATCACTCACTGCTTTTAAATCTGACGTGATGTAACTACCAGCCCTTCACATGCCCTGTGTAGTTTTTTTTTGGCTTTCCATTAGATTTTTTTACTGCAGTTTCCAGTTTTATGTAGAAATTTTATCATTCATTTTAATTTCTTCCTTAGCACTTTGCTGAATTTGTGTAGAGCTGAGTGTGTACAGATGCTGTTCAGGCTGTAGGTTCAGGGTTTTTTATCCAGATGAAACAGTTGCCTTATTGCAAAGTTTACTTAACAGAGAGGGATTCTTTCTCCTAGAGAGATGTTTTGCCCTGAGGGGTTTGTTTGTTTTGTTTGTCAAAATCCTGAGAATGCTCTCTCAGTCCTAAGAATGTTCTCTCAGTCCTAAGAATGCTCTCTCAGTCCTAAGAATGTTCTCTCAGTCCTAAGAATGCTCTCTCAAGATACAATGTGTAAAGGAATTGCTCATTCTGTCTGTCTCTTATTTCTCTGTCTCTGCATTTCCCTCTCTCTGTCTTTATCTCTCCACTACTCTCTCTTTCTTTAGTTCTGTCTTTCTCTCTCTCTCCATTTCTCTCTCTGTCTCTCTCTCTTTCTCATCTCTCTCTCAGCCATTGCGTGTCAACCCTGAAGAACTTTTTAAAATTCTGAGTTGAGTTTGGTGTGTTAGTACACAGTGCCAGTGTTTCAAAGTGCACCCAGTGCTAACAGTCACTGTGATAACAACACTCACACTTGGCAGAGACCACCATCTGAGCTTGTGGAAGGCGAATTGTCTTACAGCACGAACTGCCCAATTGACAGCTGGCATGGCCAGCCACAGCCTACAGCAGGAAATAGCATCGGCATGTAAATAAGGTCGAAATTCCACTAGTTAATGTGTTACTCAGTGACGGCAACATTAGTTGCAACTATGGAAAATCTGGCAGGTTCAATTTGCAAAGTAAATTTGTGATCTGAAAAATGCAAAATGTGATATAGATTTTATATTTATGATATGGGGTAGAAAATTTTGAAATATAATTTGCGAACAGACTATTTCCAGGATATAGATTACGTCATTGACAGCTGCTACCTTTTGCCACCTTGCACTAAACAGCCTCCCCACCCCCCTGCCCCCTGCCATGGTGCATTTAAAACTAACCAGACTATGATAAGGTGTCAATATTTGATGTTGAGAATGCAACACATTTTAGAATGCAAGAGCGCTAGAAAGATAACAGCCCTATTTTTTCCCAGTAACTTTATCACCCTTCTCCGTTTTTGCCTGCAATTTAAGTAGCTGATAGGGTACATTATGTCTACAATATATTTATAGACAAGAGCCAGACATTAATGCATCTATACACCCCTCTTGTAGTCATAAATAGTGGAGTAGTTAACAGGCAGGTAGAGGTCATGGCTATCTACTCACACATTGGGGTGTTTGGAACTGAAACATAAAGTGCATAAGATGCTCTTGTCAATCTCCTGAGCCCCCATATGCCTGTGTAACTCGTCATGCATGAACACCGGCATACCAGACAGTTCTTGGAGCTGCCTTCAAGTCGACAGGTCTGCAAGCCCTCGGCCCCATCCCCTCATGAGTGGAGAAATCTGGAGTGGGTTGGGCAGGACGGATAGCGGCACTAAAAAAGGGCCACTTGACAACAGCAGCGCCTTTTTTGACTCCCGATTACGGGCGGATGCCACCCGAGAGAAAGGCACACTATCGGAAGAGTTATATTTGGCATGCCTTTTGTCTGAAATTCATGTTGGCCCTTTGGTGATGAGAAGGTGCCAGCACGGCCTTACAAACCCTGCCATGTGAACAGCTTTTCTTCAGTGCTCGTGGTTCAGACCAAGAAAAAAAAAAAAAAACAAATTTGCACATTTAGTTTTCAAACTTGTACTTTGCAGGGGCCTGGAGTCACAAAAATGGAAAAAATTTATAGATCTACCTGAATCTGCAACTCCTATATATGAGAAACTTTTAACTCTTACACAAGTATAACAAAAACATTTTTTGTTACTTTTGAGTTCCCTTGAGTCATTAAAAACACGGGTTAAAAAAGTTAATGTTCAACTTTTAATGAATTTGGCTCAACAAAATTATATGAATAACAAAGGGTTAAAGTAGCGTATAACAGCGTTATACATTTACGTAGCCTTCATTCATTTAAAACGCAAATAGGGGCAGGTGGTCAAATGTTTTCAGTTTATGATTTTACTGTACCAAAAAGTGTATGTAGTTAATAGTAGAATATTTTGGATAGCACTATCAACTATAAGGCAATAGTCTTATTATGATTTAACTTTCATCATTTTTTAAAAAATTGTCTCATATTTACAACAGAACTTTATAATGGAACTATAGCAATCACGTGAGTATTAATTATAGTGGTCAATCTTTTTATTACATAAGTAGTTGTGTTTTTCTGTTTTGTGTTTGTTTTCCCAACACGCATTTAGATGTATTTCTTTGCAGGACATAAAAAATATGTAGGAATAGCTTTAAGTGTATTTTGTTCAAAACAGAACATGGAGACATTTCAGCAATAAAACCACAAGAAAAAGATAAGGAAAAAAGGTTTCCATTTTGGCTATAGCACTAACCATAATTCCAACAGCCAGATATGAGATCAGAAATAACAAATAACTTAAACCTAGTTCTATTAGCAACAAAAACAGTGTGGAACCGCTGAGGCTGACTAGGGAGTGAAATAGGTAATGACTGGTGTCACCTGTCTCCTCTCCAAGAGATTTAGTGTCACACCCACCTTTTACCATAATCTAATATAGATCTATTTGCTAGTTTGGAATGTTTCAGTGTTGATGATGCAGTGGAAGGTTATATTTCTGAGTTCATGTCTTTCTTAGCCTAAGTGTTTCTTCATGTTTGCCATGATATTCCCTGTCCTTTAAATGGCCCCACCTTCTGAGCATCATTGTGCAGAGTTTGTAAACAACCACACCTGCATCTGACATTGTATTTCAGCTTTTAAACAGACGGCATTATCGGTCAGGTGTCAGAATGACTGAACAAATAAATAAAGTCCCGTGGTAGTCTGTGGGATACAGGTCTATAATCAGATTTGGCTGAACAGCACAATGGAGATTTAGCCAGAAAGCAGTGCTGGTGTGTAAGAGAGAAGCCTCTCTTTTGTTTCAGGCTTCCTTCATTATTCATGACAGTTCTTGGCTTCTTCTTCCTCCACCTGGGGGACTGTAACATTAGGGAAATTGATTATTTAGGTCACAGCCACGTAGATTATTTGAATTATGTAAAATCTCTAGTGTATGAACTCTTGAGGATGGGGTCCTGTTGTATAAAGTCCTAAATCCTTTGGGTGAATAAAATAAAAAATAAACGAACGAATGAATGGATGGAGTTCTTCATAAAGTGGAGTTGGCAGATAGTTAGCTAATAAACATACGGACTACTGATGGTTTTAAGGCCAATCTCTAGTATGTTATCAGACTCATTCTTCTCAAATGTGCAAAGTTAAGGTAAATTCAGGGAGATAGCCTATTAGGGGTGTGTAAAGCATCAAAATATAAAAGACCATGACATAGGGTATGTGCTAAACCAAATGATTTCATATTTCCAATGCCAAATAACAAGGACCAAGTACCTAATTTGAGCAACATCATGAATGGTATACTATGACATCATGAGGTTTTTTGGTATCACCAGTCAAGCTGAAACACATTTAAATTGGAGAGAAAACTCAGGTTGACAGAGGGTGACCATACAAGCATCACATATGCACAAGCGTGGATGGTTGAGACGCCGTGCTCAAGCTACCAATTTCACTCTGTAACTAACTAAATGTAATTATAACACAAGTGCGTTAGTATCAAAAGAGTTTGCCCCGACCAGTGTATGGCTGCAGGGACGGACTGGAACTTGAAAACAGCCCTGGAGTTTGACTCAGAGCAGCCCAACATAACAGGCACTTCACCTAACTTAGTAGGTCTGACACCCGTCCATACACAAGGTTGGCCAGCCACTCTGCCTCTATGCATAGCTGTGAGTTTAACTGATGCCTGTCAGGTTTATTTTTCGTGGTGGACAGGACTGTTCAGTTGTCTTTTAATATAGTGTTACAAAGTCTCTGTCAATCTGGGGATATTGCGATGTCACATCCAGAAATGTTGAAAATATCTAAATGAAATTAAACTGAATTAAAGTAATTTCATTTATTGTGACCGGGAAAGGTATGGGTTTTACCCTCCCTATGTTATTCCAAACCGCACAAAGTCGGCCGCGCGCCGCCCTACTCGCACAGTCCAAACCCTCTGCCGTTTCCATGACTACAGGAAACCAAAGTTAAACCAATGAGCTGCCTGCTACGGGGTAAATCGACCAGCCATTTTGCATGGAGATACGGAATGGCATAATTGTGACAAAATAATATTCTCAGCGGGAAGAAAAAAAATAGGCAGACATACCGGTGGATGTTTGCCAGTGATAATATTAATAATAATATATGGCGATCTGGCATTAGTGACATGTGATGGAGAGCCAGCGCGACCGCTCGTAGAATGCACAAAACGCGATTCCGAGTCCAACAGCCGCCGCGGTGCTGTGCTTTCTCTCGGTCGGAGACAGTTGCACTGCAATGCTATCTCGATCGCTGTCCAACTCTATTCGAGAAGGAATGACCCAAAAGGAGGGTGTTGCCTGGCGCTGACACTGTTCATGGGAGCCGCTGCTTTATTTGGTGCCATTCCACAAAAGAAGGAGCAGGTGTATGGTTTCAGTGGCGCTGGTCACTGCTGTGTTTAACAAGCAAGGCGTCAGTCGGTCCTTAGGTTTGAGTGGACTTTCCGTTTCAGGACTCCGGCTTCAGCCGTCTCCCGCGGACGGGACTGCGCGGTTGTGACCGCATTTCCCCTGGATGACTTTGTGCCGCTTTGTAGGTAAGGCGCGTCGGCTTTGTCCCGCAAGCCGACGAGTGGCACTGCGGTGCGTTTGCAGAGAGACTTCGACTTTTCGTGCCGCGTTTCTTTTGCAATTAACTAAATTGGCTCAAAACCATTCGGGTGATTAAACAAACTGCATGCATGCCAGCGGCGATGATGGTGTCATCGGAAAGTAGACCAAAGCTGAAGGAAACGCCAAGTGTAACCTTAGACCAAGTAGTGGTGCAGTAATAGGGGCGGTATTGTTAACATTCCCTCATAAATAAAATGCTACAGCCAGGAATTCCTACCGTCTTTCACGATGCATATAAACAGTCATAACAAAGTACTGCCTGAAGAATTCTTAAATTTATTGATCACAGACAAAAATATTCAAGCAATAGGTAACTATTGACGAAAGATTACTAGTCACCTGTATTGCCTTTGAGTATTCGGAGTAGGTAACTAGTGCGGGTGTAATAAATTATTCAAATTTTTATATTAATTTATATATTTTGTTCAAAGAGTTGTTGACACTAAATGGGGTGTGGTTTGTCTGATGGTTTTCATCGGTTAAAAGCAGTTTCTGTATAAAGCCAGAGCTGCAAACGAGCTTTAACGCATCGGAGATGCTGGTGTGAGATATTGGCGATAATCATATTGATTAACATAACATCGGGGAGTTTCTCATTATCATACTCATTAGGAACTAATTCGGTTTTTGTCGGCAGGAGGCGTTGAAAAATACCTCGTAAGTACTTTAAAGTACGGTAACGTTGTTTTACAATAAACCGGTTCGTTAACAGTTGATACTTTGGTGTGAATAGGATTAGGAGAGCGACGCAGCATCTTCAATATGCGTATATGTTTAATGAACATGATGATTTTATTCAACGAAGTTTTGTGTTAATATTATTATTGTTGTTAATTATATACAGATTTTATAGAATCATAAATGTGTAGCTCGTTTTTCATACGCTAATGTTTTCTGTATCGATTTCCCATTTTTTTTTCCAAGATATTAACGATCCTTTGTGGGATTAAACTCGTCTACTAACTTAGTTTTGAGTAACCATGGTGATTGTTCGCCCGAGTTGCGATGGTACTACTGGAAGACATCCGTATCACAACTGAACTGAAACAGTTAAACTTAGTGTGGCAACAATGTAATTAAACCACACTCCAGTATCGACGTGGTTTATCCCCTGTTAAGGAAATTAAATATGCCGACTGCAGGCGTTTTAAAATGGCTTTGCTTGTGGTGCAAGTGTTGGAACTGCCGTTTCAATTCTCGGTTTATGTTGTCCTCGATTTTACTGAGAAAAATACAAGAAATGCATGCAGGTTTTCTGTTATTTAAAACGCAATTTAAATTGTTACATTTACCACATTTTATGAATTCGTTCGACCGCCTGTTACTAAACACAGGTTTTACAGTTAAATTACCATTCATTTAGATATTTTTAAAGGAATTTGACATATGCATATATTAAAAAGTCAATGAAACGAGAATTTAGTTTCTTTCGTTTTTGTATGATCATGAAGGAAACAAGCGATCGTCCATACGGATATACAGGTTTTAACAAAGAGTTATGACATTCGTTAATTAATACAGTATTTTTCAGTCTGATTCATTCGTATTTGTAGTTTATAATATGTGCTTCGACCTCGAACCGCGGACTAGTGCAGTTGCGTGAGATGAAGAACACGCGGGTAACGGTGCTGCACCAGTCTTTGCCTAAGGAGCGTTTATTTGGTTAAGCCCTATAAAGGACGCAAAGAACGCTAGCCTGATACACTGATTCGTACGTGAGCAGTGTAACAACAGGACACCGTTTATTGTACTCCTATCCGTTGGGTTATTTTCTTACCAGATGCTGTTCTCCAAACCTCCTTTTAGCATAGTGGAATTTGGTAAATGTAGTCTATCTAACTGAATGTGAAAAATTGTGGTTTGATGGGAGAGTGCAGTGGTTGGGTCCTTTTCAGATATCAGTATTCCACCTTTTGGTCACAAAAGTCCATTTCATGGCATTATAATTAGTGGCCTGGTGGTTCAATGGGTAGAACATCAGGCTGGGATGTGGAAGTTTCCTGGTTCAAATCTCAACGCAGCCAGATGTCCCTGAGCAAGACACGCACCGCTCCCATTGGGGGGTTGGCTAAATGTAGAGAACAAAATTGCCCTTTGTGGCATTAACGAGTAAAATAATGTATATTACTCTTAGCAGAGCTTCAGTGATTGGAACAAAAGTGTTGATTGGGTTTTGTACCTACTGGGGTAAGCAGACACTGCAGCAGCCATTAGTATTGCCTATGGCACCTAAATGATGTTGCTCTCAGGACAGGCACAGCGGCACATTAAACGGTTAGCTCTTATTTCTGTGCTCATGGCTCCTGCTACGATGTCAGCACTATTCACATGAGGGTTTGGACTTGGTAAATTTAGCACAGACAGATTTTTATAAGTGCGCAGAGTCATGATGAGAAGCAGGCATACAATCGCATAGGCTTCTAGAATTTCATGCACACCTTCCCAGTTGTGATACTTAATAAACTTTAAACTAAAGCACATTTCCTGTGACAGTGACCTCCATCAGTCCAGTGCAGAGTTTGTACTCCTCAGGTGATGTTGGTTTGCCTGTCATGCTGGTAGAGCTGCACATGATCTAGTCTTGTGCTAGTCCTGTAATGGATGGATGGGTGGGTTTTTGTGATCCACAGGCAAAGCTGTTCAGTCTACTTCCTATGCATCTCATTCTGCAGACCGGATCGCTCAGATTCCTCAGTGCTCCTATTCAGGGGGCCGATGCTCTGAAATTGATACAGTGTCACCCAATCCTCCACGGGGGCCTGTGTCCCATTTCACAGTGTACCTGTGAAAGGGAGTGTGGAGGCAAGGATGCTAATTGAGCCATTGAGCAATGAGATGTTCTGGAATGCATTTACGTCACCATTGGTGTGCATTTTAGGTCTCTTTTTAGTGTACTTAAAAATGGTAAATGACCATTTTTAAATCTTAAAAATTTTAAGATGCTTGATTGCACAGGAATCACATTCTTTTAATGGTTGGTGGGCAAGATGTATAGCTGGCACCTGTTAGCTACCAATTATTTCTCCTGACATTTCTGCTAGACAGGTCAAAAGGTCAAGGTTAAGGTGGGGTCATTAGGAAAGAGGGGAAGGCCAATTGTTTTTTATAAAGGTAACTGGGTTGCAATTTTTTTCTGTCTGAAAGTTTGCTCCCATGTGCTATGGAGTCAAAGGACAAAATTTTCCCACATTTTAAACAGGACCATGGATTTTGTGGTTGGTGAGAGGCGTGCTCTTCACTGTAAAAGAATGTTTTTTCACTATAACATGCTGAGATTTCAAGTGACTGTATAACCAAGGCTATTTGGGGAGTAAAGACAATGCGTGTGAATCTGTAACAAACGTTAATGCAAACTTGTAGCCAAAGTGAGAAATGGAGAAAACGGAAGCAGAGGACCATAATTAAGGTGTTTGGATCACCTTGAGGGAAAAGAACAGAGGTGTTTGGCTACCAGAGGAACCTGAAACATGGAGAATAACACCTGGAGGCTTCGGGGTGATGCGTCGAGATGCAGAGTAACTGAGTAACCAAGCCGTAGTTTTGCAAACTGGAATGTGTAAATGTGTAACGAGGGCACATACCAGATCAGACAGTGTGTCCAAAAACAGATCCAAGGTTTTGCCGTTTCGATGCTTTGAGAGGGCATGAGGCAGGCAACAAGCAGGTGTAGATCCAGGAGGGATCTACACTTGGGAAGTCGGCGTAGTCTCTGCAAAGACAACCTAGGCACAAATTAAACTGAAAAGTCTAGTTTTTTGTGGTAGTTTTTGTGTGTTCTGGGGTGGGGATTTGTCAATAACAGTTTCCGTACCTCATACCACTACCATCAGTGAAGTACAGTTTGGAGGCTCTGGCGTTGTATTTCCTGGGGACTTACCTAAACTTGTGTTTCACATTTCAAGGGATATGATTGAACTCCGGCCAGTTTCTGTATATTTGCACTTAGGCATTTTATTAGATCAAGGAATCAAAAACAATGGGTCAGCTCCTGATCAGCTCTTTGTCTGACCTCATGTTGGTGTGGGGGGTGTTTTGTCCTAGCTACTGGCGCCTGCAGTGGAATGCAGGAAGTCTCTAGGTCTGATTAGGAAGGGATCCTGCTAAAGAAAGCGGCACTATTTGAGCCCCGCCTCTCACCCGTGTTGTTAAGCTCATGTGGGTTTGTGTCCGGTTACCAAGTGGAGCTTAAATCAGCACTGGAGTTTGAGTGGCTTGTATAATGAGGGCGCAGAACATTTCTGTGAGGAAGTTGAATGGGAGTATGGTGACAAAGACGGACTTCCTTTCTCACTGTCAACAAAATGCAAATAACCTAATTTAAGTAAAGTTAGACTGGTTTTGGCAGATCATTTATCTGTAAATTTTTACCAGTTGATTTTTGATCTTAGTTGAACCAGTACGTTTTGTTCACACTAGTCTGTTCTTGAGTGTATTTTGTTAAAAGAAGACTAATTTTCTAAGATGTAGCTGGGTACGCCATTTTAATGGGTCTGCTGGCTCTATATAAAGCAGAATTTTAATCTACTATGAAGCTACAAATATGTTGACATACGCCGAAAATAAATAGTCCTATATCACTTGACTGCATAGCCCAGTGTGCTATTTGCGTACTAGGACACAAACGTGCCTTTGTGTTCATCTCTGTTACTAATGTCGTTGCTTTTAAAGCTATCTTAAATCAGAATAACAGGTTAAATCACACATAGGACTTGCCACAGTGAACAACATACTTTAGAATAACATGCATGCATGTATCTCTTTTTTCCTGTTGTGACTTACAACTGATGTGACTGTGATGTTACCTGACACCATAACACCTACTGTTTGCTTATAAAGTAGCTGTTTATAGCCTGTTGCTCAGTTAAGTGATGAAAGGCAGATCGTATTCTTGCAGATAACAAATTGGGTGTGGAAACTGTCAGAGCTGGAGGTGTGTGTGTGTGTGTGTGTGTGTGTGTGTGTGTGTGTGTGTGTGTGTGTGTGTGGTAAGAGGTTGAGGACACTATTTAAAGATGATTCTGCTTTGTACTTTAAAAAGACACGACTGGAGTTGGTGAGCCTTACTTGGATAATCTTGTGAACCTTAGTGACCAGGGGGTCAGTAAAGCACGAAAAACAGCCGAACAGCTCTCAGATTCAGAGGTAAACCCAAGATATTCAGAGTCTCCCTTTTTAGGGTCACTGCCTGTTTGACCTTTTAATGTTGGTGATGGTTTCTTTGATGTTCTCAGTGTTCCAGATGATTCTAACATTCCACCTGATTGCTATGGAAATTTTAGAATCTGCAAAGCTTCCTTGGACTAAGTCTAATCTGTTG
Source organism: Chitala chitala (assembly GCA_025773905.1). Classification (NCBI taxonomy): domain Eukaryota; kingdom Metazoa; phylum Chordata; class Actinopteri; order Osteoglossiformes; family Notopteridae; genus Chitala; species Chitala chitala. Next base: position 11,825 of record JABJVR010021809.1, read on the forward strand.
GAGGTTAATGATCTGTGAGACTTCAAGGTCACAGCATAAGAACGAGTGACATCTTTGCCCTGACCCAACTGCACAGCTTTCCAAAACGTGTGGACAGGAAGCTTCCTTAAACAGTCTTTCAGTCCACAGCCAAGTTTTGTTTAACTTAAACACCACGCACTGTCCACGCACATCCTCTTTATGTCTTCACCCAACATCTTTAGCTCATTTGTACTTCAACTTAAAACTGTAAATGAATGATTAAATCTGACAAGTCAGGAAACACAAGAATGAGTGTAGAAAAGGGGATGGTTTACATGCCCCTCCCTCCCACACACGCACACACACAAATGTCCTGCTGAGAGATCCTGCATGTCTTTGTCATTATCTGAGGCTGTAGGTGCTGTAGGTTACAAATAAATGAGGGACTTGATGGAGAAGTGGAGAAGTAAGGTAGTTAGGCATCTTAATGCTGCTTTGTGGTTAGGAGAAGGACAGCACCTTCTCCATCATCTCTCTCTCTCTCCATACACACACAGTCATAGCTTCAGATAACAGTTGCCCAGGAAATGTCCCACTGCTACAATGTGGCATTAAATTTATACCACAAAGAATTGAATTAAGAACAGAAATGTGTTTGATGCTGAAGTGACAGGGATGGCCCCCTCTTTCATGTGCATTACCCAGCTTGTATCTTGAGCCAGATCTTATGAAATTTGAGCCAGCTGTGGCAAACAGAGATCTGTGAAGCACATGACCCCACCCCACCCCCACAAGACAGCTGCAACGTCGGGCTGCCCTGCTTGTGACCTTATGTACATGACCACTGACCTTTAGTGGTGCAGACCCTGCAAACAATCAGGTATGTCATCCTGAGGGATTGTCCTGACAGTCAGGAAGTGTCCTTAAATTTACAAAATCCATGTGGTGAAGTGTTAGGGTGGACACTTGGAAGCCCAAGGGTTACCTTTTGTATCCTTTAAGATCCCTTTACCTTCACAGCATGCATCTCACAGTATATTATTTCTGTCCCAAACAATTTACACGCGTAACTGCTGCCTGCACAGAGCATGTGTGAATGCCATCTCTGTGCAGAAGGTCATCTGGGCACCTCCACACAAACCCCATCCTCCTGAGCACCTCCACTGAATGCCATCTCTATGCAGAAAGTGGTCTGGGCACTTCCACACAAACCCCATCCCCCCTGAGCACCTCCACTGAATGCCATCTCTGTGCAGAACATGGTCTGGGTACCTCCACACAAACCTTGTTCCCCTGGACATCACCAGAGAAGGTTATCTTTGTTTGGAATGGGATGTAGACTCTTCCCCTGGTCTGCTTTTGAGGTTTGTGTGCATGTGCTCTTACTGGGGTGTTAAAAATAATACAGCACACTAAAACAGTTAAGAAGCCGATTTCAGACATGTATTTGTTTCATATATTGTACTGCTGCATTTATTTCTTTATTCCCTGTAAGAGAATTAACAACAGACGTTTAGCACAATGTATACAAAGCAGATAGGAGATATTGAATTCTTGTTTACATCACTAGCACAACATGTTTGGAAGGAGGGCACAAGTTACACCGTATAACCACATCAAACCCAAAAAACAAGGCCACACTGTTGTCTGCCTGAGTAAAACATCATGGCCACGTTAGGTTCCCCCTAAATAAGTTATATCAGGGGAATACATTTACCTTTATTCATTTAACAGACACTTTTATCCAAAGTGACACACAACATTTCACATACATGTTACAGCAGTATTGGTTCTCTGCTTTTAACCCATCTCCCTGGGAGAAGCAGTGGGTAGCCACATGCAGTGCCTGGGGAGCAAGAGTTTGAGTATTTTTCACAAGGACAGACCTGGCGGCTGGGATGGGATTCCAGCTAAGAGACTTGTGCATTCCAGTCTGATGTTCTACTCATTGAGCCACCAGGCCAGAACATACATACACGTGTATACAGAGTGTCAGGACCAATGTCAGCAGAATGAATGTGAGGAAGACAAGAACATCTGAGAAAAACTGGTGAACTATAACAATGAGCAAGGGATTTCTTCTGGTTGTCAGGTTCGGTAAACAATTTCTTTGAGTTTATCCTTTAACTATGTAGGGAAAAGGCTGGATTCTAAGTAGTATAATACCACTTGGCTAAGTACAATGCTGAGATTCCTTGACAAATTTTCAGGACTTCTATTAGTTCCAGTATTGACTGGGGTGACAGAGGGAGACTACAATGTATTTGGACATTTGAATGTTCATTACCAAACACTTTGTTAATGACAGAAGGTTGGAGTGCACTGTGTACCAGTGGTTCATCCTGTTGTGATGTTTGCTGCCTTTGTGACGGCCTAAACACAATGGTGTATGACTCTTTGGGAAGGGCCATGTTATTGCTGCCCAGTGACCTGTTAATAGTCAGAAATCCAGTACAGACAGGAATGGGCAAGTTCCCCGAACAGGAAATGCTTTTGTAAGTACGTTCGATGATGTCAGTGCATCAGAGGTGAGTTGTAGAAGTGCAACAATGGTGCTTAAATATATAAGTAATTAATTTGTCTAGTGAATCATTGTCATTTATAAAATAGGCGTGGTGTTAAAAATGGATTTCTCAGTTACCAAAATTATATCCCAGGTTCTGACCTAATGTAACTGATTTTTGACAGGTTATATCATCACTTGACACCTAGCTGTTCCTGACCAAGAACAGAACATAACTTTGTCTGGAATTTGTTCCCAAGTGACATTTAAGTGTCCTCGGTGTGTAACAAAATGTCGATATACTGAAAGTCTAGCTTTGTAAACAAGGGTGATTAATGAGCTTTGGCATGATGCCAACATCATTCAGTTGTGTCTCTGATTGACAATAATTACATTTTGCAACTTAGGGAATATTTGCTGTCAGATATCCTGTAGGAGTACACACACATTTAAAACTGTTTTCGTAACTCTTGCTGTTGCACATGCTTGTCTTCAGTCCTCACTACTGAACCAGACAACAGTTGTGCCGCTGTTTAGTGTCTGTGGATTTTTTTGTGTTTGCAGTTACTGTTCAAATTTTGATTTTAATGATGGGTATAATTTCTCACCCAGTTAATGATATTGTGCTATAGGTGTTGCAGAATTCAGCATTTCCAGCCCATTAGGTATTACAAGAAGCCAGCTACAGTCAGCTAACTGAAAGTCCAAAATCCGTACTCCAGAGAACTGATCAGTCCTTTTTTCCTCTCCCTCCAAAGCTCTGGTTATACCCAAAGAGTTTCTTTACACGTACATAAATACGAACAGGCTTTATTTCTTGCATTGGTTCAAGTTCCCATTTTTATCAGGCATGCACTTTTGTGAAGGGGGGTGTCACAGCTTTGAAATATGTCCTCCTACCACCACCACACACCACAACCTGTACCATCTGCAGTGCAGCAAAACCAGTAGCTCAAGATCTGTGGGGCTGGGCTGCATGTGAGACGCACACATGCCACGCACGCTCTTTCTTGAGCATTGTCTGAGCACTGATGCATCAGCACTGGAGCTGCGATGCTGACGACGTTGCACATTTTGCCCCTCTTCTGTGATGCGACCCATCGCTTCTCTTAGGAGAGATTTAAAGTGAACACGTGTATTTATATGTGTCTTGGCTGCCTTGCTGACTTTGGCTTTCTGTCTGAATGTGTTGTTTCTGTTTGCCTTGGAGGATGTGTGAGTGACCTTAGGGGGTGTGTGTGTGTGTGTGTGTGTGTGCGCATAATAAATGTCTTGGAGTCGTTTGTTCACCACACAGATGCAACCAATGTCCACGTTGTGTTCAGTTGTATCAGTGCCGTGAAATGTCTGAATGCTTGTATGCTCATATCTGTGATTAATACTCAGTTGCCGTTTGATCTCATCTGATTGGTGAATACTGTATGTCTGACTGGCATCTGATTATGTACAACACAGGCATAAAATCCGACCTGATATGTGATCATTTCTGCATGGTGTTTTCCTGGCATTTGATGGTACCTGATGTCAAGATGTCCAAGAAGTGTTTCTTTATTTCTATGAGGAGTTTCCTTGGAGTTTCATCGTATCAGATGTCTGATGACGTCATGATGCCTGAGTGATGTTTGCGAGTAGATATTTCACTTGGTAGAACTGGCACTCCTCTCTATTTGACTGACATGGTGTGTCCGACTGATGTTCCTCTTTGTCTGAAATGCGTCTGGTAATGTCTGTGTCACAGAGTGCATTTGTAAAGCGGTTGCTGTTGTGATTGTGCTGTTTTGAGCACATTGGGCTGTTGTTTCCCTGAGCTGCCTTCTCCCTTCTTTAACGCTGGACAACCCAGCAAGAGAACACCTCACCTCGCTCACCCCCAGCGGTCTCTACAGAATTGTGAACGCTGCCCCATTGAGAGGCGTGTAAGTAGATACTCGTGGGGGGATTCCTCTGGTGCGGCCATGCTTACAGCAAGACTTTGCCTTTGTGTGTAAACGTCAATGCATGTCAGTGTGAATATGTGGGTGGGTGGGGCACATGAAATCCAACCTTGTTGCATTCCCTTCCCCAAGGATGAACCTGATTGGCTGGCCCTTTTGGCGACATGTGCCCCTCCTCCCCTGAGGAGAACCATTACTTTTTTGTGCATTAAACTCTGTCCATTCAGGTTCTCAGGCAATATTCTGCTGCTTCTGTTTAGAGCCGGCGAGCCATGTGTCTTACACATGCAAACAAGCCTCATACGTTGTGACTAGAGAAAGAGCCTCTTCATTATGTCTGGGACCACATCAGAGCTCTGCGTGTCCTCTGTCCTAACTACACCCAACTACAGAATACCCTGCATTTCATATTTATATCCGTTTCATTTTAAGTGCTATATTTTGACTTTTGGTTTATAAGGTTTTTTCCATCTCTACAGCAGGTTAGTAAGCACTTCCACTTAAGTACATTCTCAGTGACAAAACAGAACACAGTTTGAAGACCTGCAAAGCACTATGAAGTGCAGTTGTTTTTTCACTATATTATACAGTGTTTATAGATTGAATAGAGCAGTACCATGGCACTGTGTGGCACTTTTTGATGGTTTTTAGCCCATGACTGTGCTTTAGCAATTCTGGCAAGGGTATGTACTGGGTCCTAAAACAGCTCTTTAAGTGCTGGCATATTCAAGGTTTGTGTAGTGTCTTTTCAGTGAACCTTTCAAGATGCCAAGTTTCCATTTTATTTTGCAGCAGGAATTTGTCTAGGCAAGATTTCTTGAAGACTCTAGGTACATTGTGCAGGAATATTGTATCACGCAGAAGTATAACTACAAATTGGAAGGCTGCACAATGTTGCTGTGAATGACCTTTTCAACATTATTCCTAAGATACTCAATACAGTCAGGACAGTGCAGATCACTGAAGCAATGAAAACCCTTTGCCAAGTTCCTGGAACCGTTTGCTGACGGTTCATGTCTTGTGACATGATGCTTTATCGTGGTGGATGTATCCATCTAAGAGTTAATAAACTAGCCAAGAAGGGACGAACTTTGATCATGGATGATGTTAAGATCCACAATCAGACATTTTACAGCAAGTATCAGGGACTGTGGTGTGTGCTAGGAAAATGTTCCCCACAGCATCGCGCCAGCCTGTACAGCTGCCATCAAACTGGACAATTCCATGCATTCCTGTTGCTTGGGCTGAATTTTTATCATTCCGTCAACATGAAGCAAAAGGAACCTGGATCCATCCAACCAGTTACATTTTTTTACATTCTTTAGTAGTCTAGCTTTGATGCTCCTGTGCTCACTGAAGATGCATTTTCTTGTTTTTCACTAACAGCATTGGCACTCAACATAGTCTTTGTTGTAACCCATTCTAGACAAATTCCAATTAGTGATGAATTTTAAAAATTACATTTTGTGCACTAATACTGAAATTAGGCATGATTTTCCTGGTTATGGACCATCTCTGTTTCTATGATAAACCCTTTCCACAAGCTGTTTTTGTGCATGGGATCACCAGTCACATTGTGTTTAGCTTTTCACAGTAGCCTTGGTAAACCAAGGTGGAATGTTTGTGTGTGGAAAAACTCTGGACGACAGGCATTTAGGAAATGCTAAACCCAGTACACCGACAGCAACGATATTGTTAAGTTCAAAGTCAGACAGGTCACTCGTGTTTGCCCATTTAAAGACTTAGTTGAACTCTAATGCTAGCAATGCAGGTCTCTTTGATTTATACCCCTTACTTCAGCTCTAGTCTTATGAGGTATGACTTACTGGAATGCATGGTTTGTGTGAAGGTAATGGGTATGTCTATTAATCCACAACACAGTATGTCTATGAACACAAATTGACAGGGTAGGTACACTGACAGTCCGGCAATGACAGATTGATGGAAAAAAGCTGGCTGGCTGGGAAATGGACAAACAGGGCTTTACAAGGAATTCTGTCTGTTTCTGTTTTGAAAGAGTAAGTTGTGACTCCTGTTGAACATTACCAGTAGGACAGGTCGCATAGTATTTAGAAAGTACATGAAATAAACAATATTAATAAACAATATTATAAAATATCAAATATGAAAATATTTAGCTCAACTTGTTAGATTTATCAGAGGGCTCTTGTCAAGGTTGTACGCTTGTCTTTAAGTTGGTCTCTTTTCTACTCTGTACTTCTGGAGCCCACTGCTGTTGGTTCCACAGGAATGTGCCGCCGACGTCAGTGAGGCTGTTTCTGCCCTGTTTAGGAATTCTGTGGCCAAGCATGATGTGGTAATTATTCCCAATTAGCATGAGGCTCTAATTATCCTCTGACTAAGAAGCAGGAATGAAACAGTTCCCTGAAATTGTTTGCCGTTAATGCGACGTACCGGAATAAATCTAAGGTTGCATAATGTGGCACTGCAAAATCCGATTTGGATTTCTCTGCCGTGTGCAACAGCTTTTGATTTCACCATCCCCCCTGGAACTGGATGGGGAGTGTTACTTGTCTCATGGTATTTTGGTTTTAGGAAGATCAGAGGTCACAAGTTACTAGTTCTGTGTATGGTTCTCCTTTTTTGTAGATGAGCTGTGTGGTGAACATGGGGGCTGGTGACAATATGGCTGTAAGCAGTGCCACAGCTGACAGTCTTTCATGAAGCTCTCAACAGATGATCTACATCACTGAGGCGCAAATGTGTCACCAGCATTTCACACTTCAAGCTTTGCATTTCGTGAGAATGTCTGAATCAAGAATTGCTTTTTTTACTTCTATTTAGTATCTTTATCAAATATTGTAGCAAAAGGTTTTTTTGCTGGAGATTTAGCTTTTGCATGTTTTTGGTTCCATTTATTGAAAGCCACTGCCCAGAAATCACTTTTCTTATTTCCAACCTGCAGTCACACCTTATGTTCACCATATACTCAGAATGAGTGTCTGCATTTTAGTGAAGCCCTGTGCCCACTGTAAAATTAGATGTTATATCCATTTTAGAGTCTGGCCCTGTGCCTACTGAGCAGTCAGACTTTATGCCTTCATAGTTGGACTTGCTTCCTGTACAGTTAGACATGATTAAAACATCACACAGTCAGGCCCTGTATCAACTGAATGGTCAGACCTTATTCACACTTTACAGTCAGCCTCCATGCCTACTGTACAGATAAATGTTATATCCACTTTACATTCAGGCTCTGTGTCTACTGTAGTGTCAGACCTTATATCCACTTTATGATCAGGCTCTGTATCTACTGTAGTGTCAGACCTTATATCCACTTTATGATCAGGCTCTGTATCTACTGTAGTGTCAGACCTTATATCAACTTCACAGTCAGGCTCTGGTTGTACAGTCACACCTTATATCCACTTTACGATCAGGATGTGTGTCTACTGTACAGTCAGACCTTATATTTATTTTATAGTCAGGCTATGTGCCTACCATACAGAGACATTATATCCATCATGCAGTCGGGCCCTGTGCGTATTGCACTGTATCTTGTATAAATAGAGCAGTTAAGGTGGGGGAGGTTTGGCTAGATGAGACGATTAAGGAGAAATGCTTGAAATGTATGAAATTGATGTCGTCACTACGCTAATGCAATTTCCAGAGAGAAAGCAACATGTCTTCTCCTTACGGGCTTCATCTGGACCAGAGTATAGAACGGGGCTGATAGACCAAGAGCCCTTAAACTGTTATAATCCAGGATTAGCCTGCCCTTCCAACACTCGCTTTTTTATGAATCATTCATTATAAAACTGGTATTTTTGGAGGGGCAGTTTCACTTAATGGCCAGAGCACCATTTGTAGCTTGCAGAAGCTTGGCGCGTCTCCGGAAATGGAAAGGAAAGGAAACTATGCAATCGTTAAGATTTCTCTAGTTCTCAGTCTTACTGCCATCACCCATCTCTGCTGCCGCACCCCCCCCCAACACACACCATTTTTTAAAATGTGTCTACATTTTTCCCACAAAAATGTCCAGTATAAATAGCTTGGCTCTAATTCAGTCATTCGAAATGAAAGCAGAAAAAAATCCTGCCTTTTTTGGACCTGGCTAAAGCATCTTCCAGTTCCAGGGGCAGGAGGCCTTTCCGATCCCGCTGGGCCAGACAACAATGTCTTATTGCCATGGAAGGAAACTTGCTTGATCCAGAGAGTGAACAGGGGATGGCGTTGCCGAGTGACGTTCCTTGCTCCATCTCTGTCCTTTAATCACTCAGTCATAGTGGGTGGTGCATGAACAGGGATGATGACCTGTGTGTAGCCTTCAGTCAGGAACGCTTCAACAGGTGTTGGTGTGTCCAGAGGTGTGAATACGCCCATTGCTCATTTAGCGATTGAGTTCTGTTCCAACGATCAGGTTGTTAGATGAAATGGTCGCTAAATGAAAACACGGTAGTCTAGATCACCACATCTGTACGTACGATTTTACTTCAGCCTTCCATACTCAGTTTAATCAATGATTCATCACCAAGTGGACATTTTTAACATTTTGTAAATTCTACTTCAAAGGTCTCTAAATTCCCAAGAAATTTGCTTGTAAATGTGTGCATTGGTCAGAAAATGAATTTTTCTTTTACCATCCCTAACTGACGTAGTCGCTAAACAAGAAAAGGGAGTCATTCAGTAAATATGAAGTTTTACAAGTGTGAACGAGTTTACAAGCATGTGTTCTCTGTGAGCAGATCAACAGTTAAAGGGGCGTTCGTTAACCTCTAGTGACAGTACTCCAAATTTTGTTAGTTGTATTCTCGTGCATTACCATTTTTTGCAATCTTATTAGTTAGAAGAGGGATACTAGCTAGCTACATACATAGTCATTGTTCTTAATTAATAATTCAACATGTTTTAATAAGTCTGTGCTAATTCATAGCCTGCTGTTAACTGGAGACCTAATGTTTTTTTCATATTAGGAATGAGATAATGGAGTGTTCCCTTGCCTTGTTTGAGTTACCGTATAATTTTATGATCTTAGAAAACATCTGTTGCTGATACTAATGTCATTACTACAATAATTAACTTATTCCACAGTAGAATTTGCAGAAACTGTCTCGTTTGGTGGAACTATTTTGATGTTTGTTAATTTCTGTATTATTTTAATGTTGTAGCAGATAATAAAGTGTAGAAAAGAAAAAATGTCATGATGGCCCCTCTTCCCCTTTTTTTTTAAGGAGAATGGTCTGTTCCTTTCACCCCAACTGAATGGTCTTCCCCAGATGGTGTTTACCATACTAATGAATTTGAGTGTCTTTATGAAAGGAGAAGGGGAGATTTGGGATTGCCAGGACCCAAATTACAATATATGTTTAAACCACTGGACCCAAGCAAATGAAAGGCGTGTCTTAACAGCAGCAGTAGAAGACTTGCTACAGATGTTCTTGGGAGCAAAGAGAAGCAAAACAGCCCAGTGGAGCTGTCCCATGCCTCTGCTGGGACCATTTTTATCCTCTCGTGGCATTTGTGGGTCAGCTGGTTTTCACATTTAGGGATGATTCTGCAGAAAACTCCAGCGTAACAATGTAAAGTCTGGTCACTGTTGCTGTTTCTCCTCACCCACAGAGAAATAAAAAGATATAACAAGGTTACAGGGCTGTGAACATTCTCCTCAGCCTTCTCTAAATTGTTAGCTCATTTTGAATTCTTCTTGCTAGTTTTATTTTGTATTTTTAAAGGGTAAAATTTGATTTGTAAGGTATCATTTATCTGAAATGCCTGTGTGTAAATAGCTGCATGTTAAGTTTGTATCAGAGGAATCCTTGACACTGCAGAGGTGGGAGATGTTCTTGCTGACACGTTCAGCATGGTTTGTAAAAGCTATGTGATGTCTGATAGAACATACTGACACTGCTGTTGCTCACAGGTCTGCCAAGTGCATAAGCAGACCTGCTACAGTGGTTTCTTAGTTAGTTTTTTTTTTTTTTTTTTTTTTTGAAGATGCCTGCATTCATAAATGTCTTTGCTATTAAATTTACAGCAAAAGCAAAACATTAAAAATGGTGGGTACAAGTGCCTGGAAAATAAAGTTGTATTTTCAGAGGAAATGGCCTTCATAGCATAAGAAGAGTGCCCATAAATCAGATGAAGCAGAGTGTCTTGTCACAGCTGGAGAATATAGAGCTTGTGTTTAAACTAGACAGTTTTCCTTAAACAGCACCTTTGTTATGTGTGCAGATATATTGTTTGCAGTTCATAATTAAACACAATTTTGATTGATATACAGATAACTATGTATTTTTTTTATATCCAGTGTATGTGTGTTTTAATAGTCTCAGTGGAGTGGTGGTATAGCACCCACTGAGCCAGACTTTTCTTGATGGTTTATGATGGTTACAAACGATGCACACAAGCATATATCTTGTATGTGTAATATCACCGTATCTTAACATGCTCAATAAATTGAGGAGGTAATCACCAAATGTATGTTTGATCTAGCTGTGTTGTTTTGTGTTCCAGACATGCTTTGTTGCTCACAGACTTCACCCTCTCACTTTGGTGTCAGTGTTTTACTACACGGCCGAAGCCTCTCCAGATTCCTCCAAGACAAATTTACACTGCAGTGTCAAAGGAGCAGCCATATTATAATTCCAAAGATATATGTGGGGAGGGGGCAGCTAGCAGCTTGATGAAGTCATACTTGAAGGTCAAAGGTATAGACAATTCAAAGGACTTCAGCTTGAGCTGTTACCCTTTTGTTTTTGTTGAAAGAGAAGGTCTTTCTTTAAAACACCTTGTTTTAATCCCTTAATACTTCCCCTTTTTTCTTGGCCAGTTCAGGTGATTTTGACTTCTGTTCACCTTAAACCTAGCATAAGTTAATATTTTTAAATAGGTGTAATTTGATTTAAAGTGCCAGACAAAATTTTTAATTTGTCAGATTTTGTAAACGTTAAAGGCAGTTTTTAGATTGAGGTTGTAAGGCCTTTGTCAGCATGCTCCATAGCTGTCCTCGTACATGTTTGTTTGTGTGTCTGGAAAAATGATTCCCACGTGTAGAAGAACAGACAGCCATGGCAAAGACAGGTACACAAGCGCCCCAGCCACGTCAGTTATGTGACACTGGTGACAGCCTGCCATGGATCCTGGGGGGTCCTTTTCTTATGTTTCAGTGTCCTGAGTGGCACTGCAAAAGATTGTGTTTTGTTTTTGAGAGCAAGACAGGAAAAGGGAAAGAGCGAGAGCAGTAGGGAAAAGGCAGAGAGAGACCAGGACAGAGTAAGAGCGGGTTGAGAGAGAGAGAGGGAGAGGGAGAGAGGGAGTAAGAGCAGGTTGGAAGAGATCGAGAGAGCAACAGCTGGAGGATAGGTGCAGAGAGAGGGGACACTGAAAGCCTGTTGAACTCTTTCAGTTTGCCTGTCTATATTAGTGTTATTACAACACTGAAATGCTGCCTGACCTGACCAGTAATCCTTCACATCACTCATAACAGCCCTCCTGTGACGCTTTAATGTCACATCCCAAAACCACGTAAGATGAAGGTGGCCAAGCTCTGCCAGAAACCTGAGAGCCCAAAGCTGCTTGTTTTGTGCTGCTATTGGGTTATGATAGTATAGCAGGAACTCCAACACGCCCCCTTACCTTGGTACTGTTACAGCTGTCATGTCACCATCAGTCTGTCCCTATGTAACACTATATAACCCTCTCTCTTCCAATTGATGCCTGCAATCTGGGATTGTGATTTACCCCAGTAAGCTTTAGCGGCCCTTAAGTACAGCCTGCATGAGTCTTTACAGAGCTGATAGACGGTGTAATTTCAGGAGGTGCCTTTTGGATAAGCGGCTTTATTAAGACTGTGTGATTAGTGGGTTTATGGTTAGACCCTGTGATTGTATAACCAGTGGTTAAGCAGCCTGAGGTTCTGTGGGTATTGCACGTGATATAGCTTCCATTCCTGTGTCTGAACAGCAATGACACCAGTGTGTTGACCAGGCTTTCCGTTTTTGATGCTAATGGAACCACATTTCTTGTCTGATAGAAGTTTTGGAGGCCTGAGGTTCACAGCATCCTCAGCACGTTACCCGAGAAGTCAGACATGGGAAAATCTTTGAGCTTCAGTTAGAGTTAAGTGTGGAAAACCAGCACTTGCATTTGATTAAAATAGAGCAAAGCTTATCTAACTAAGCTGTTAGTCCTAGTTTGCGTAAGGGAATATGTTTGCTCCTTATTACATGCGTATTACTGTAATTCTCTCACCTGCTGTAGAGCTGTTTCCTACCAATACAAAGTGGTGTAGAAAGACAAAAACCTCAAAGTAACCAGAACATAGATGGATGGTCTTGCCATGATGGATTACTGTAGTTGAGTGAAACCGTCAAGTATCCACTACCTAGATGTGTGGACCCTGCCATAATGGATTACTGTAGATAAGAGAGAAACCTCCAGATGTTCATCCTCATCACTGTACCTTGTGTCAGTGAGTTTTTAATTGACCCTGATGGGGCCCACATAGACAGCACACTCAGTGTCAGCCCTGTCCCAGAGCACTGCAGAAGGCCCTTAATGGGCTTTCAAATTCACCGTATCACCAACGATTGGTCACTGGTGGCAGCCTTGTGCCTGTGCACATGCAATTTACTGCAAACTCTAGCAAAATCAGCAGCACTAAGTGTCAACTTATTCCACATTTGAAAGGGAGTTCATATTCTGGTTTACTTGTGATGCGGAATGTGACCTGCTGGTCAGCATGAACTGGCTGGCGAAGTGCTATTTATCCGGTCTCTAAAAAAACTGAACTGACATCTTGCGCATATCCTGTTCTTATTATTTATTTATCAGACACAAAACCTGATATAAACTTTAAATTCTCACAAATTGTACCCTGAGGAAGGAATTGCGGTTGGACTGTAATCTTTATTACAGTTAGATTTCTATCCAAAGAAGGGCATAACATTTGTAAACCTTGGTGCAGTGTGCAAACATCCTCTGGGAGAAATTGCTGCGCACCCTTTTGAGAAGGCATTGTCTAAAGAGGGCTAAGGCTATTATAGGCTTGTGTGAAATGCTGAGTCTATGCTGCATCACCATGCAGGAGTAAGCGTGAAAACAGAACACTGGTGCATTTATTTGTTAGCTGAATGTCCTGGTGTTTAAGTAATGGGGAAAATCTTTCTCTGCTGATATCACACAGACTGTTGTGCCACCCTCCCAGAATTTGTCTGTCCGTCCCATTGCAATCAGTGTTTCCTGCCACTTTTGGTTTGCAGGTCAGACTTACTCCCTCCTCAGTCAAACGTACTCTTTAAATTCCCTTAGGTCGTTAACACCATCCACATAAGTGCCGCACTGATGAAAGAAAAAAAGAAAAAAAAAAAAACAAAAAGGCAGCTGTCGCTAGGACACCCTTCAGAGGTGGGACCTGGGATGCCAAGGAGAGTGAAGGATGCATGGTGCTTGGACAGCATTTTTCTATGGAAATAAAAACGGCAGGAGAGAGTGCTGCAGAGGCAGTTACGAAGAGCGTAGAGCAGTATGGACAGCACTCACTCGTGTGCACGACCGCCTTCTGCTGTCTGATGACACAAATCCAGCCTCGTGTGGTCCACGTTGTTGTTTTGTTGGTGCCTGAGCTAAAGTGAGCGTGTGACCACATGGGCCTTAGGCTGTGTTTGTTGAAAGCAGTTTACCATTTTCTGTGGTCAGGCTCCCTGTTCTCTGTTTGGTTTTTTGAGTCAAGGTTTTGACGACGTTTCTATAAAAGCCTTTCTAGGAAGCCTTGTATTTCTGTAGCTAAATGTTACTCTTAGAGAATTTCTTTCTGTGGGTGCACCCAATGATCTTCTGTCAGGTGAGAATACATTGCTTTTGGGAGCCAAGATACTTGAGATATATACAAACTTCTATAGAGACTCCACAGATTTATAGATTGCACTTGATACTGTGAACAATCGTGTTTTTATTTTCCTGGCTTCATATACACATTAATTACCCAGGTAACGAGCACGGCCAAGTGTTCCAAGTGTGAATGTAGTTTTACATTGCAGGAGTAGATCATACAGGCAGTGATGTTAATTATTTTCTAATTGATCATGTGAAACCTGAACGTCTGATCCACTCATTTTTCCTGCTGTGTTTCTGCAGCCGGGTGCTGTTTGTTGTGCAGATGTGTTTTGTTTTGAATGCAACATAATTTTTCCCCCCACTGGAGGTTTAATATGATGGCAGCTTCCATACTTAAGCTTTGTCTTTGGTTCTGTTTTTAACGAGGTTACCAAATTCGCCCTTACTATAAAACTATAATGAGTTTAATTGTTTATAAAGGGATTTGAAACTTGCATCTGCTTAGAAGGGAATCTCAAACAGAGAACTTCTGATGCAGGAGTAGGTTCTGTGACAACACGTTAGTGTATTACATGTTGCTCCTGAATTTGAATCTGGTTGTGGGTAAACAAATTTTATACTGAATATTACACTGTATATTACACTGTATATTACACTGGTGCACTGGATTTTTGCTGAATATTATACTGGATATTACACTGAATATAACATCGTATATGTTTTCCCACTCCTTATTAAGCTTCCAGACTCCTTCTGTTTACTCTCTAAGGACAAACAGTGGAATACTCTTTTACATCCAGCCGTGAAGGCAGAGCCTTACCAAGGCCCTAGGGTAATTAAAAATTTTGACTTGATTATTCATTCCATCTGCTTCTCAGTGCTGGCTGGAGTATCGGCCCAACCCCCCTTCCCACCATCACTTGTCCCCTGTATGACAAGAACCTAGATTTAATGGTAACCTGGCTATGTTCGTGCTCTCAGTGACACAGTTGGGATCTCACTTGCTATGTTAGTTCCATGCGCTAACTGGCTGTGATGTGGCACGCAGGCAGCCCATTCCGCAACCAGCACCGCAGAGGATCCTGTCTGGGTCCATGCAGCTCGATGAAGTAGAGGATTTACACAGAGCACAGTTACTCTGCAGTATTTGCAGAATGTGGGGTAATCTTGGTAATGTCAACATGGTACCATACAGTAAATAAACTCAAGTGCGCAGGAATGTCCTGTCAGGGGAGTTGGGGAATGCGTATTAACCTTAGACAGGAACACTGACGCACACCTTTACAGCTCGTCGGTTCTGTCTGTGTTTGTGGACCGGAACTTTGCTGTGCTGAACCACAAAGCTCACCGTGTTGTTTTGTGTTGCAGGATACCGAGTGAGAAGACCGGATACAGATAGACATTCAACATGAACACAGGTGAGTGACCATGTGACCGAGGGTGTCAGCAGGTGTAAGTGTTCATAGTGGTTTAGAACTTCCCTCTCCACATGTTCATCACTGGGACTCTGGAGGCCAAATGAAAATAGTACCTGCAGTGGGTATTACGTCCTGTAGGTGGGGCCCAGTGTTCTTTTAGACCCATCTCGTCACTTCTTGTCTATCTGTGTGTGTGTGTGTGTGTGTGTTCCATTCTGCATAGTGTGTCAGGGGATGCAAAGTGCAGTCAGGGAATAGCAGCTGAAGCAGCGTATTTCACAGTACAAGGATGTTGAACTGCTGTACCTAAACCCCCAGGCTTTTAGTCAGCGTTTAATCACCCAGTGTCTGCATATAGGGATTTTACGATCTAGCACTCAGAAAGAATGAGAGGGTGTTATATTAGCAACTAACATCTAGAAAGAACTAGCTTCACTTTTCATGGTTAAAGTCCAGACAGAGTTCTTGTAATGGCAGCTAACGTTCAGTCAGATAGAGTTTAGAGACACTAACATCCATGCAGAGAGTGACTCATTAGTGGGTAGCATACACACAAGGATGGTCTTGTTTTACCCTATAGTATTGACACAGGGTCTTGTGTTAGCAGCTAAAATTCATATTTTACGGGTCTCGTGTTAGCAGTTATACAAACAAGCAAAGGCATTTTCATGTTAGCAGCTAGCACCCACACATATAGGGTCACATCCTAGATGTTCCACATCTCCAACCATCCCGAGGGATTATGCAGATTGAGTGGGAATCCAATTGGTCTTGTGCAAGATAACCAGGCCTTTTCGGTTACCCTGTAAAAAGAACTCACACTTCCCCATATAAGCCATTCCACACCATGTCATGTGAACACAATGCAATGCTGGAGATTTGTACATTGGGAGTTGGTGAGCATTGTAACTCACAGGTTATGTACACATCTCAATGCATGACTTGTGACAAGAGACCTGGTTTGAAACGGGGTTGTCTGTACACAGCTGGTTTTTCCTGGCTCTGGTGTTTGCGCAGGTAACGTTTGCCAGCAAATGTCTTGCATGCAGTCTAGTGGCTCCTTGGCTGTTCTGCATAACCTGATGTCAGACTCACTAATTGACTTTTGTACTGCATATTAACCTCATCTGCTCGTAAGATCTTGTTAAGTATCATAGTGATGGAATGCTTTTGCATGTTCACAGAGGTTCTAGTTAACTTGACTGCAGAGACCATCTTCTTTGAAGCTTCCTTGATGCTTCCTGGACATTTGGTGTATCTCCTTAACCACAGACACTTTCTAGTCAAGTTGATTTTAAATGACATCTGGCACATCTGCGGGATGCTTGCCAGATGCCTAGAACATCAGTGTCTCGGAACACAAAAGCGTGTTCTGTGATTCCTGCCTCCCCTGTGGACCTATCAGGGTATGCGGAGGGCCTGTGTTCGAGCAATGTGTGTGAGCCTGTGGGCCAGAGCATGTGATACTCGGTGTATGTGCGAGGCTCTGTTTGTGTGCGTGTGCGTGTGTGTGCCCTTATCGACACAGGCCTAACAGTGCATGTGCTTTTACCTCCTCTGCGCTGGGGGTGGGGCTTCTGCATGACGCTATCGTTGCTGTCCAGACAGCGGAGGACAAACTCGAAAGAGTGCTGCAATATGTCTCACACTCGCACCTGTGAAGAGAGTCCAGAGCTCACCCAACTTGCACGCCACACCAGGTACTCGCCCCATCCCCCCCCCCCCCCTTTCCTATCACTCTTCAAGAAGCCAGCACTTACCTGAGTGTACCACAGTGACTGCACCATTCTTGTCTGTGAGTGTTCTAGCAGAGTACAGTGGATTATACTGATGTTGTTGTGCTTAGCCTGTGTATTATGTGTGGTCTTCTTTCTGAAGATTTTGTTATTGTTCACAATAAACTGCTTAATGTAAAGTCATCTTTTTGTCACATACAAGACAGTCACTGACTTTTCATCCAGACTGTCCTTATCTGGGACACACCTGTCTGACATTCCTTGAGTTTGTCTTTCTTTAACCAATCTGCTGCCCTTTAACTCATACAACCTCTGTCTTCCTCCTCTTCCTCTGGCTGACTCTGGTGTCTGTCTTGGCCTTGCAACTCCTGAGCCTGTATGTGAGGCCCTCTTGGCCTGAATTTGCAGGCTGGACTGGTTGTTAAATGTAACCATGGCAACCCATTAACTCCTCTGAAAGCTATACTTTTACTGTGTGGGAAGCCATGACTTCCCAAAAAACTGACCACATACTGATAGCAATTTACCACTAGCTCAGGCTGAGAATGTTATGAAGACCAGGGAAGGCAGTGCTGAGATCTTTATTAATATTACTGACGGCCAATCAGCAAAGGTCTGTTCTATTATCATTCTGTGCTTTCTTAACTTCAAAGGGTTTGTGTCTCTGTGGGAATATTCACAACTAAAGCTGTCGTAGTAAATTAGGATCTATATCTATTGCTGTCACAAGAGGATACATTAACTGTTAACACTGGTAATGGTTGAGTTTAGCTTTTCCTGAACTGTGCCCTCTCAAAAGGCTTGGCATGAAAACACTCTGCCTGCCTCATGAAATTTTTAAATATTTCTTCAGGCCCCGCGATTTCACTGCCTTTGCTGTGTTGCATATTCTTCACACCAGCGTGCAGTGAAACCTAATACCCCCCCCCCCCTTTCAGGACCTCTTGGTGACCCCCGCTCCTCCACCTGTCCTCCTGTTCTGTCGATGTCACACCTGGCTGCTGTCCGACATAATCTGTCATGCCCCATATAATAGAGATGAGGGTTTTTTTTTCCTCCAAAAAGAGATGGATGTTATTTTTTATTTATTTACTTCTGTTGAAAGCTTGTCTGAGACTGGCGGGGCCCAAGTGCTGTGCTGTGCTGTGCTGTCCTGTCCTGTCCTGTCCTGTCCTGTGCTGTGCTGTTCTGTGCTCTGCTCTGCTGTTCTGTGTTGTTCTGTGTTGTTCTGTGCTGTGCTGTGCTGTGCTGTGCTCACATGTATCAGAATATCTGCCTCTGCAAAGTTAGCGGTATGAGTGCTATCCATTTCAGCAGCATGTCCCTGGAAGCACTGGCTTCATCTGTACTTTTTGTTTCTCTTGAACCCAAGTATGCAGTATGTGGACGGGAGTAGCTCCTCCACCCTCTTCTCTGCCTCCTCCACATTCCTTTTTACAACTGCTCTTGATTTTTGACTCATTTCCCTAACTTCTCCCATTGCTTTTTTTCCAGTGTCTCCTAATGTCCTGGCTTCACTTGTTTTTCTGCTTTCCCTCTTGGCTTGTTGCATTCATCTTCATCATGATCTTTGTCATCATCACCATTACCACGTTTGCAGTTGCAGTTTTTTTTAAATGTGGCATTTAGCCAATTGGATGAGCTGTGATGTACAGCAGTTATTTCTATGTTCTTGTTGTCAGTCACTTAATTTTTTTATTATTATTATTTTTTTTTTACAGGTAGTGAATCCCATTCTTCAGATTCAGGTAATTATGCAACATGAAATTGTGAAATTAGATGTTACTTCATACTTTAGTATGAAGTTGGTGGAGGGTGAGCAGTATCCTAGCAATGTGACCATCATTGTGAAGGATCATGGGAAATTTCACAGGTCAGTGTGTGCTTTGTAGGGGGTACTACCAGCATGACCTTGTCGTATGACCTTGCTTAACAGATGCATGGAGGTCCCGCAGTGTGACTGATGGGCTTGGCAATGGAGACACTGCTGGCCTTGGGTCGTCCCTGGTAGCAAAGGGTTTTCGAAGCGTGCGGCCCAACCTTCAGGACAAGAAATCTCCTACTCCGGTAAAGTTAAAGACCCCAACAGCCTCCAACAACACCCAACTACACCCCACTGTAAGCATAAAATAACATTATTTTGTATTCATAAACAACATTTCCCTAACTTACCTTATTTCAAATGAACGTTCTTTTTTATGGTGCCATAACTTTTCTTGAGTTTTCATACCATCGTTTTGACATGTAAATCAGTTCTTCAATATAACATTTTTCAAAAATACACATGTATCACTTTTTTCTGATTGTAAATCACTATAATTTTTTTTAGTTAGTTAGTTTTATTAGTGCTAATGCCATGAGCTGTGTCCAGTTCACTTGCTTTTATTGTGTTCACTTTGTATATTATAAGAACATAAACTAAGGCAATAAAAATAAACTTCCAGTCACCAAAACGTAAAACTCTGTTCAAATTAAATTCCTCCTCCTTTATGTCAAGTACATGGGGTACAGAAACATATTCATTACCAGAAATTCCCTTATTTCTTTGAAATTTATCTCCACTTATCATTTTAACAAATACCATTGTTAAATATTTGTTCCTGTGTATAGGACATGACAGTAATGTGTGACTTTTTTCTGCAAACTGCGTAGAAACTCGTTAACTCCCAAATAAATAATTGATAATTAGGTCATTTGTGTTATATATTATGCAAATCATGATCATCATATGGATATTTTACAGTGCTTTATTACTTAAGGAAATTGTTTTTTATCGGTTTCTTCAGTTCACACTGGGTTTTCACAAAGAGTTTGATATAATGTAAACCATTGGGTTGCTGTGTATCTAAAAGGATCAATGCAATAATTATTTTAAGGCAACTAGTGGTAATTACTAAAGGTAATTATTGATGTATCAGATGTGTCTCAGTTTTAACATGGATACACATATAAGCTCTTATTTTATTTCTCTTATTGTATTTCTGTATGTTTTTAAATAAAACTGCAGTTAAAGGTTAGTATGACTGGCACAGGTTCATAACTGGAATGTTAATACTGTAGAGGATGTAGACTTTGTGTTTCTTGGTGTAGGAGAAGCCATTACGGTTATGCCCCAGGTGAAAAGCACAGCACAAACAAACTACTGAACATTCCTTCCATGGCCAAAAATGGCAGAAATTCTGTGTATTTTCCAGTGGGATAATTTGGACCCCAGTCAAACGATTCTTGTCCTCCATAGAGGAAAGGCTGTGCATGTCTGCACGTGTGTGTGAGAGAGACTGACCGAGCGAGCGAACGAGAGACTGACCGAGTGACTGAGTGAGCGAGCGAGCGAGCGAGTGAGCAAGCGATGGAGTGAGCAAGCAAGCAAGTGAGCAAGCGATGCAGTGAGCAAGCAAGCAAGTGAGCACTTTCTAAAAATTCCCCAGGGAGAAAATAAAGGAATGATTGAAATTGTTTAGGCCAGACAAAATGTTCACATGCAATTATGTTTGTGTCTGGAACAAATTTTGGTATTGCAGAGTAATGCAGCTAGTTTCAGATAAAAAATATCTACCAAATGTTTATCTTTCAACTTCATAACATTAAATCGTTTTGTTCCGATACATACCTGGGTGCAGCCATAAAGTTATTTTGGCTTTGGATTTTCACACTTCATTTTTAGCTGAAGTAAGAAAATATGTGACCACTAGTAATGTATTTATCCCTTGGACCTATGGCTCTGTATTTCTTTGTGGGTTGAAAAGGTGCCACTTCCACCCCCCCGGAGGCAGAGCTATCACTTGGTATTATCCAGTCCTAACCACCCGTCCTACGGCCACCTCCTGTTGCCCATGGACACCAAGTCTGGATCATTCACCTTGAGTGACAGAGTGCTCATTCAGACCAGTTCATTCATCAGAGACCCTGCTGCTGCGGAAGCAGACCCTGCCCCACCCAAACCCACCGGCTCCCTCTCCCAGAATATTGCCAGCCAGGTTTGGGAGTGTGGAGTAACACCCTCACCCACCCCCAGCTGTTTTAGATGCAATTCCCTCACTCCAACCTAACCTGTCCAAGTCACAAGAGAGGTCTACAGTCTGTACCGTACCCCCATCCAGAAATTCATAACCTGTCTAAAACACACACAGAGCCCTCGAAGAGAAAAGTATGGATGTGTTAAGAAACACATTCCTCTCCTAAAATAATGCCCACCAATTTAAAGTCAAATCACCATTACTTGTGTGGTCTTACAGTTGATCTCTCTGTTTAATGTAACCTCATCTGTCACGTTCAGATTAAGACATAAATCATATGCTGGCAATTGGCACATTTCCTTTGTCTGGTGAAGGGTCCTGAGTTCACTCCCATCTACAGTCCAGTTTCAGCACCAGTTTCCTTTGGCAGTACCTATACCCTTGTCACCTGGCTGTAGGCAGCGTCATGTCAGATATCAGATGCTGTACTACCTGCCAGACATATGTCAAACCTTGTCAGACAGTGTATAATACATGCCAAACTTGTGTCATTTCCTGTCAGACACTGTACACTACTTGCCACATTTATGTCACTTTCTCTCAGACACTGTATGCTACCTGCCAGCTTCAAGTAAATTCCTGTCAGACGCTGTGTACTCCCTGCCAAATTTATGTCACTTTCTGTCAGACACTGTATGCTACCCACCAACTTCATATCACTTTCTGTCAGACACTGTGTACTACCTGCAAGTTGCCTTGTCACTTTGCACTCTACCGGTTAATTTTCATGTCACTGTCTATTTCTCTTTCCACCCCCTCAGCCCCAGTTCGAGGCCCCACCCACGCTGACCGAGTCTGACCCTCCGGTCCCGCCTTCCCCTGACCACTCCCCCTCCCCGGCCCCCTCCCCATTTGAGCGTGCAGTTTCACCCCTCACAGTGTCAGCTCTCAGCCACTACTCATCTTCGTCGGCCGGCGTGTTGGAGGAGCTGCAGGTCGACTCTCCCCCTGGCACAGCCACACCCTCCCCAACACTGTGTCAGATGGCCGCTGTCACTGATGACACGTTAACTTCCACCGTCGCCTTCGCCACCAATGTAACTATCCCTGATCCCCAGCCCTCAAAAAAAACGGAAATAAAAGCTATCTTTCGGGACTAACTGTCCGTCACACAGTATGAGCCCCTGTTCCACCTATTGCCAGCACTAACACCACCTCCACCCCCGCCGACTTACCGATGTAATGTACAATGCTAATGTGTTTTTGCCCCACAGACGCTGTAGCAGAATTAGGGTAGAAAGACAATTTTGAATGTGTGTTTTAGACTTTACAGTGTATGACTGTATGTGTGGGAGAATGTATATTTTAGAATTAAAATGTGCTTTAGAATTTAGAATGTGTGTTTTAGAATTCAGATTATATTTTTAAATTTTGTAGCATGATCGGAATTCGCTATGGAATATCCATTTCAGGGTAATGACACATTTTATAACCTAACAGGAAGGAGAAATTGTAATTTCTGATAATTACAGCAAGGCCCAAACCTTCACAGTGGTTGATACTGATTAGCCAAGCACCATTGCATTGTAGCATGGTGGATTTATTCCTTAACAATGTTTTTGGTTTTTAAGGCCGGTCTCCAGTGGAAATTATTGTTAAATGGAAGTTCCTAGTGACTTCCTCTAACAGCCTCCCCATGAGTGGTTTGTCCCGTGTCCTTGGTGTTAGCACTTTGCTAACACAGTCCCTCCCCATGTTGGTAGAGTAGTTTGTGGCTTACGACCCCAATCCTTTACCACTTACTAACACTGTAGACTGACTACTGGATTCATTGGCTTCTGGGAGGCTGGGTTTGAACTTAATTCAGCATGCTGTTTCCTATGTCCCCACCCTAGGGCGGGATGAGCACTCTGAATGGGAGCCCTGGGCACACCCAGGGAGGCTTCTCCACCTCCCTAGTTTACCCCCCATCTCCTCAGTCGTTCAGTACAAATGCACGACCTGCACAAGGCAACCAGAGCACAGGTCAGTGGAACCAGACTCATGTTGCTGTATATACAAGGTCCAGAACCGTCTACCGTATTTATGCTAATTAACGCGCCCAGCACATTGCAAATTACGTGTGAGGCACATCTATTTGAGGCCTAAATGTGCACTTTACTGTGTGTCGTGCTGTATTAACCACCCTGCCTTATCGGGTGGGGCATGTCTATTAGAGCAGAAGCGTTAATTAGGATAAATTCGGTATTTGGTTCTGTTCATTTTGACTTGTGCTTTTCTTTGCCTTTTATGCTGAACTGCAGACTGTTGAATGTGTTATTTGGCAACATTGAGACATTGTTTCACTGTCACAACAAGACCTTAAGGCTGTGCTACACTCAACAGTTACAGTCAGGAGACATTAAAGTTGATTCACGGACACTTTGTGAGAGACACTAGGGATGATATATACCTTGTCACCTCTCTGACTCCACATTCCTGCAGAATCACCCTTCCCAAGGGAGGTACATTCCACCCGCATCACTGTGCCCATTGCCCGCTTTGAGGAGGAGGAGAAGAAAGTGTCCGTTGTCAAGGCACCACACTATGAGGGCATTGGTCCTGTGGATGAGTCCGGCATTCCCATCGCCATCAGGACGGTGAGGACTGGCATGTCAGGGTGGGCTTGTGCATCCAGTCTGACAGCTTTAGGACAAGCTTGTTCAGAATGCATCTGAACAGGACCATAAAAACAGCAGCTGTGAGTGGAGAGGAGGATTGGCATAGGAAAGAATGGCAGCTGTGATTGGAGGGGTAAATTGAATGAATTTGTGCAGAGTGGAGTATGGAGGACTGGGAGAAAAAGATGCACAGAAGTCCTGTGTGCAAGTGCCAAAATGTGCTCCCTCACTGGGGACCGTGTGTGTGTGTGTGTGTGTGTGTGTGAGGATGACACAGGGTGTGGGGGTGATGTGATCGCTGGTGGCAGTGGTCACTGTTCTCCCTCCCAGAGAGCACTGGGCAGGGTGATGTCGAGGTCAATCTATTGACTTGCTGATGCATTGATTATTCCAACAACCATTTAACTGTCTGTGTCTTTGTTTTTCTGTCTAGCTCATTGTCTCTCTCTATGTCTTTGCCTTTCAAACTCCTCTTGCTGCTTACTGTTAGCCCATAATATATGTAGTTTTTCTTTATTCTGTGGAGGAAGTAAACAAACGTTTGTGTCGCTGGTGTTTGCCAACCAATTTCAGCACTACTCTCAACACGCTTCTGAAGTTATTTATATTTTACCATCACGGCAAGTGAGCCGTGACTGTTTGTGCTTGTTAATTTTCTAGTCCTCTCATATGTTTACATGTTCAAGACTGTGGACAGGCCAAAGGACTGGTACAAGACCATGTTCAAACAGATCCACATGGTCCACAAACCAGGTAAGGCATTTCTGTATTATTAAGGTTCTTATGCAGACTTTTGTGCAGGTTGTTGTTTGTTAAAGCAAGTCGTCCTGTCATTGCAGAAGCACGTACGGTTATTCCATCCATTAACAGATTCTCTTACCATGGTGTTGCCTAAAGATTCGTGCTCGTATGTGTGGTCTTCCTGACCGTGCCGTTCACAGAAAGGGGGATGGGTTTAATTGTGGGATAGTGGGAATTCACTGGTGTCTTTTAAGACCTAAGTGTTAAACCATGGAAGGCAGTTGTGGTGGTGAGTGATAATGATGGTGAATTCATGAATTCTGGGTCAATGATTGTATTTTGTTGACTAAACAATATGCATTAAAATTTAGATTTTTATTTATTTATTTTTAGAAAATGCTGCAGAGGTCCTGTCAGTACTTTCACATACATGCACTCATATTGTTTCACATGTTCACACTGGAACATTCACTTACCACCCCTCCCAGCCTCGCTGCTGTTGTCTCCCGGAGTGCCACACAATCTGGAGAGGGTTTTTGTGGTTCAGATCACATCATCCTCCACATGTTCCTTTAGAAGGACCTGACATGTGCTCCCGCCCACACCACTGCCCTCACATGCACCTCTGTGGTTCAGCCGTGAATAGGTCTGTGTCTTTATTGCCTGCCTTTGACCCAGGGAGTGAACCTCTGACCCACCCCTCCCATCCTCCACAGAAAGCAGTTCTGTTCTGCGTGGTGTTTGCCCAACCTCTCTGTGGCTCTTTTTCTGATTGGCTGGAGGATTCTGTTGCAGAGGGTATCAGAAGGTGTGACCTGGGGCAACACTTGGTTCAGCAGAGAGAGGGAGGAATAGCCTCATCTGAACGAGCTGGCTAAATGGAGATGACCTTTGACCGCAGACCTGTTCTTTTACGCTTTATCTCCTGTTCCTTTCACAGATGTTGATTATTCAGACACATACAGTGCCACATATGCAGCAATAAACACAGGTAAAATAATTTTTAAGTGAGCTTCCTTTACTCATCATGAGCAGAATGCAAAAACATTATATAAATATTAAGGACACCATGTTAAAATGTGTGCATATAGATTGTGGCTTCTGATTGGCTCATATGTTAGCTACAACTTAACTATAATGTGCTCCAAACTAATTTTGATCTCAGAGAGCAATTTTCTTTAAACTACTAGTATTTTCAATGCTGATCAAAAGAACGCTAAATGAGTTAGGGAAATAGTGTAGTGTTTTAATTTAATGAAGTCCTTAAGTGCTAATGAGAATCAGAATTCTGAGCATACAGTAGGCCTTTAGCTAAACGGTTGGGCTCCCTAGACAGGCATTTAAGAAGAAGCACTCTCAAAAAAGGGACACAAGACCTGTTCTTCTGGCTTAATAAGGCTGATTAACTCTAATTATGTGGTGTTTATACTGTAGCATTCAGAAGCCATGTGGCAAAATGAATATACCTCTGCAACGTTCTGATACGTTTTATCTGTCTTAGTAGAGGCAAGTACATTGGCGGCGAGTGCATTGCCCGCCCTTGTGTTAACACTGACCTCCATCTGTTACAGATGGTCCTCCTCTCCACGCTCACCCACCCCCCACGACCCACACCTACCGGCCTCTGTCCAAGAACACCTCTGACAATGGCCCCAGAGCACTGGGTGACCCTTCGACCTTCTCGTCTCCTCTGTCACCATCGCCGCTGCCCCCGCCGCCCCCCCCCATGCCGTCCATAGCTCAACTGAGGCCACGAGAGCGGGAAAGGGAGTCATCAGACACGTAAGGGGGGGGGGGGGGGGCCCCCCCCGCCCGGGCGCCGGGGGGCCGGGCGGGGCGGGGCGGCCCGGGGGGGGGGGGGGGGGGGGGGGGGGGGGGGGGGGGGG